>QKWP01001406.1:111098-138883 GCA_003550325.1 Gigaspora rosea
TTTTGTTTTCTTTATTTTCTTTATTTCTATTTTAATTTATTTTATCAACTAATCCCCTTTGAGTAGCCGTGTGGTTGATTTGCTCCTTTACTAACTCTGCTTGAATTTTTTTCTTTTTGGCCACTATATCGTCATAATCCACTTTTTATATATTTTTTTTTGTTTTTTACTTTTTTTATTTTTATTTTTTGTTTTTTGTTTTTTCTTTTTTTAATTAATTTTTTTGGTTGAAAACGGCAGGACGTTTTTAGGGTAAGTGTTATTTTTATTTTTTATTTTTTGTTAATTTTGTTTTCAAACTAACTAAATATCTTCTTTTTTTTACTTATATTTTGGCAAAAACGGCGATTGGGAAATTTAAAACAAAGTTACTGGGAGGAGGACTGTCACAACGTAGGATATAAAAACTGGGAATTCTTTAAGATAAGTTTTTTTTTTTCTTTTATTTATTTATTTTTTTTTTGTTGCTAACATCTTTTTTTTCTCCAGATATATTTATCGTGTTAGCAATTAGTTGTCGTCGTTGGTGTCATCGTTGGCGTCATCATAATTGGAATCGTCGAGGAGTTTTTGATATCAATGCCGAATAGGGATTGGTCGATGTTAATTTTTCTTGACTCATCTTGTTTAGGTTCCGGGGGTGTATGTTCGTTGACAGACGGGCATCGTAGGAGTTTTTTGTTTAATGTAGATTTTGCTTTAATTCTATCTGTATTACGATTTTTTTTTTATAATAAATTTCGATTTTTTTATCTTAATTTTTTTTTTAATAATAAATTTCGATTTTTTTGTCTTAATTTTTTTTTTATTAAAATTAATAAATTTCGAGTATATATACAGACCAATTAAAATCGATCACGTGATAACCGATTGTATCAGTCGTCACATGTATCACGTGATCGATTTTGATTGGTCGATCACGGGGTCGCCATGGCGACAGGTCGCTATAAAATAACGGCCTTAAAAGTTTTATTTAAAAAATTATAAACCATTTATAGTAATACAAATTTATTCCGATCTCTGGATCCTGTAATTGAATTTTTATTAGGGATTTATTGATCAGATTTTAATGATTTTGGGCTTGCTAAAATCCTCTCATTGAGATGATCATTTTGGTAGTTAAATCATTGAGCAGATCAAAAGTTATTAACAATTAAAAATTAATTTTTAATTGTTAATAACTTTTGATTTACTAGGCCAATTTCGATAATTTAACTACCAAAATGATCAGCTCAATGAGAGGATTCTAGCAAGCCCAAAATCATAAAAATCCAATCACAGGATCCAGAAATCGAAATAAATTTGTATTACTATAAATAGTTTATAATTTTTCAATAAATTATAAAACTTTTATAATAACACAAATCTATTTCGAGCTTAGAATTCAGTAATTAAATTTTAATGATTTTGGGCTTGCTAGAATCCTCTCATTGTGAAGATCATTTTGGTAGTTAAATCATTGAAATTGGCCCAGTAGATCAAAAGTTATTTACTATTAAATATTATATCTAACTTTTTAATACCGTAGGTTTCTGAAAATAAGCTACCTTCAAAAAAAGCTATCCCTCGGATTTTCAAAAAAATTTTTAAAGAAATCATTAACAGTTGCTACATATAAAACTTTTTTTTTACTATATAAACTTCAAAAGATTGAATAAGTAAAGTTGTTTAGCGCAACAAAATACATTTACAATAAAAATTTTATGGTATTTGGACAACTTTTTATTAGTACATTTTTCAATTTTTCAAAAAATTTAACAATCCGAAAATAAGCTACCCTTACGATTTTTGTGTAGCTTTTTGGCCAAAAAGGGTGGCTTATTTTTGGATAAATACTGTAATCATAAAATCTGATTGGCTGATTGGGGTATCAGGTGGGGTGGGTGGGATAGGAGTGAGGTGGGCCTATAGTAAAAAAAAATAGCTGATTTTTGGAAGCCCTCTTAGATGACATATTGGAATTTCTGAATTATTAAATATCAAACTTTACTGTTTAAACAACCAATGGATATAAAGCAACAATTAAATCAAATATGGCTTTATGTCTTGCTTAATTTAGTCAAATTTGCAGATAGAAAATTGGATATATATTTCCATGTGAAAAAAGTAAATAACAAATTTTGATTACCATATACAATGTGAAATATTTGTATTGATGGGGAGATTTATCAATTATTTCAACCAATGCTCAATATAGGTACTTGCATCAAAGCATCCTATTGTACAAGAAGATAATTATTATCTTGTCAATATTTCTACTGGCAAATATACATGCCTTGATTTTATATGGAATAGGTTTTTTCGTGATATGTGTAAGCATGTTTATGCAGCTCATTTATTTAATGATATAAAAAACAATAAATTGTATCTGATGTTATAAAACATGACCTTGTGCTGCATTTCATAATAAGGAACATGTGATACCAAATGAGTTGAAGAATAATATTATTTATAGTAACTCAGATGATGCTGTATTCGAAGAGATTCTTCGAATTTATTCAAAACAGAGTAATGATATCTTTTTTCCTTACGAGCATGGAGTCACAAAAAAAGATCCATTTCATCCTGAACAAAAAAGACATCAAGCATCGGAGCATCTAAAATACATAGAGTAAAACCACGAAAAATTAATAGTTTTGCACCTATAATAGATAAAAAAGTAAGCTAGTTACACTTGTTTTACTCGTTTTGTATAATTTCATAATGGTTGTTTATATAGGTTAAATATTAAATTTTATTAAATTTCATTTCTTAACTTTTGTACTATATTATTTTTAAAATTTCTTGTTGATAATGTTCTAATGATACTTGATAATGAAGTGGAATTATTGAATGTACTTGAACCTAGAGATGTTAATGGAGTGCTTCAGGATGGTGTGGAGCGTACTCTATCAGAGTAATACCCAAAACCACACCACACTAAAGTACACCACCTCAGAGCAAACTCTATAATTAAATACTAAAGTATTAATTTATTATAAGCCAAATATATAAGTCGGGGCATACTCTGAAGTATAACCCAAAGTATAATCCGGTATATAATCTAGAGTAAATTTATATATTTATAGTATAGGATTTTATATTTATATAATAGTTACTCCAGTGTATAAACCACTTTACAGTTGATATAATAGTAGCTCCAGAGTATAAACTATTTTGCATTAATAGTATTACTCTAGAGTGATTTACTTCTTTTAGGTATATTTTAATAAGCTGGAGTAGAGTGATGCCTAAATCACGCTGATATGGAGTGGCTTATACTCCTAAGTTACTCTGGAGTATTATACACCATTAACATCTCTACTTGAACCAAAAGAAATTTCAGCTATTAATACAAGGGAAGCATTACGCCCATTAGCACTATAGGTTCAAAAGTGATTAACAACTGCAATTTGTAATCGTAAACGTAGTATTTCAAATAAAGGTAAATTAATATTATTACCAGTATATTGGATAAATAAGTGTATTAATTATATCTTTTAGTAGTTACTTCAAGATAGGATTAACATCAATATTATACCATTCAAAAAAACTGTCATACGAACTTTGCTTGAAGATCTCTTTGCAGAGAAAGAGATAAGCTGAAAAAGATGCAAGTTTGTAAAGGCTTGTATCGAACAAAATATTTTCTTGGATGATATTGCAGAACTAAACAAAAAAAAATTGTTCACTTGGTTTGATGGAAAAAAACTAAGGAGAAACAAATATCTAAGTTGTAACTATCGAATATTGAATAGTATAAATATGTATATTTATTATTTGTCTTATATTTTTTTAAGATTCACACATTTCATGATTTTAAGTTATGCAATATAGATTGTGAAATATGACAGCTTAAGTTTTTGAATAGTTAGGGCTGAATAGTTAGGGCAGTGACAGATATTACGTAATATCCTAGGGGGAAGGGGGTCAAAAAAATTTTTACATGAGACTAATTATACAATTTGATTGGCTAATTGGTCTTATGTGGGGAAGAGGGAGATAGCTCTATAATAAAATAATATTACGTAATATATGTCATGGCCTTTATCATAACCTTGAATATTTTCTCAAGTGTATAGAATATTTTCTAATATTTTCATTAAAAAATATATGTCTATACATACTTTATAACCATATTCAATGCATATTTTGTGTTTATTAGTAATAAAATAGTTGATTAAATATCTTTCTATATACTTAATTATAAGAAAATTCAGTTCGAAATTCAATTTACTTTCTAATTTTTTTCGTCTCGAAATTCAATTCACTTTCTAATTTTTTTTAGCTAAAAGACTTCATAAAATCAGCTTGTACATTTAAGATATAAATTTTTTCAGTTTAACTATTAAGCAATGTCAAAAGTATGCTACTAAAAATCTAACCAGACGCTTATTTTAAGAATACTCACTTGTTTATTAATTTTATTGTAAAAGAATAAGTATTTTATTTGCTTTAAATGTGCTTTTGCATTAAAGTATTCTAGAGACTAATTATTCTCCCTTTTGTAGCTTTTATTTATTCTCTTTACTTACTATATAATTACGGCATATGATTAGGGGGCTTCTAGAAATCAGCTGATTTTTTTTCCTATGAGCCCACCTCACCCTTACCTCACCCACCCCACCTGATACCCAATCAGCCAATCAGATTTTACGATTATTAAAAAGTTAGATATAATATTTAATAGTAAATAACTTTTGATCTATTAAGGGCCAATTTCGATGATTTAACTACCAAATAATAGGACCCCGAATAATACATATAAAGATTATATTGAAATTTTGGTTAAAACCGATACCTTTTTATGAAAATGTTATATTTGAAAACCGGTTATTGCTCAAAAGGTTATATTTGAAACCGGATAATAGCTTTAATTGCTATATTACCAAAAATGTATAAAAACATAAAAGTTGTGTAAGGGTTACATTTAAAAATTGGGTAAAAATATATAGTGCGTCACTAAAGCATCTACACGTAAATCAGGTTTTAACCAATTTAAAACAGTTCTGGCAATATTTACAAAAATAATTACGGTTTAAAATGGTTAAATATACAAGAAATCGACTATCAAAAAACCAAATGGTAGTGCATATATCTGATTGTGGTTTAAATGTAACTTGCAAGTGTGGAAAGATAATCAAACTTAAACGAGCTTATGATGAGGCTTATTTTGAAAGTCATATTAACGGTGATGGTTGCAAATTTAAAAATGGTGTCGTTTCAATTTTAAACTTTTTTTTACCAAGTTCAAAAGAAGATATTCAATCTATAAAACGATATCCATGTACTGGATTAGACAATCCAATTTATAAAGCTTATATTAATAGAGTATTTACTCATACTACTCACAGTGGTGCACCAAGAAGCGATATTGTTGTCTGAGAACTTTTTCCAGAAAAATTTCCTTTAGATAAGACAGTAAAATATAAGAAACTTACTAAAGAAGAATTGCAATTATTAGATAATGAAATGATTCGACAATCTAAATGGAGAATTGAAGGTTTAGTAGTACAATCAGTTTCATGTGAACAATATACTACTAGTTCTTCTAAATTGTGCGATCATTGTAAAGAAGTTCAAAACGATCAGGTTTTTAAAGTATGTTTAATTATAATATATATATAATTATATAAATAAAAATTAATTTATAGTATATATAATTATAAATAGAATGCCGTGTCAAAACAAGACAAGCCAAATTATAAAAAAAAGTTTATGCCAAAAATTCAACTTTGAAGTAACCCGATTGCTAAATTTATTTATAATCAAGATGTTGGTGATCTTTTATATTTAGCAAACAATAATAATAGCAGTACAAATAACGAAAACTCTTTTTGGACAAAGTTTGTGGAAATGGGTAGAAATGGTAGCTTTAAAAATAAAAAATATTTGAAGGCTTATGTCATGTCATGGTTTAAATTGCAGATCATGAACAACATAAAAAAGGACTTAAAATTTTAAATATTCAGATCAATTTTCTGATTTTGTGGTTATACTCGCAAGTCTTAGTCCACAAACATATAATATTTTTCAACAAAATTTAGCTGGACGCACTATTCAAAATATTAGGTAAGCATGAGTAATGCCAAAGAAAAATAAGACTCTATTATCTTTCCTTAATGTTACTTGTATAAGATATACGTAATTTTGTTAGTTTTTATTTTAACTAATTTATATTCTTTTAAGATTACATCGTACCTACTCACCTTATGCGCTTCATGATCCTGAGTTATGTTTTGAAAATGTAGTACGAGTTAAAAGACTTGCAGATACAATTAAATATACTGGCCCAATTATTGCAATGTCAGATAATACTAAAATTAAAGAAAGACTTGGATTTTCTTCACTTCTTGGTTGTGTCGTTGGCTCAACACTTTCAACAGAATTAACTAGAGTTTCTACACATGAAGATATATATCAGATTGTAGATATGATTAAATCTCAGAATGCAATTGCCTCTTAAGTCCGTGTTTATTTATTATAGGTAAATATTATTGCATCGGGTATATTTATTAATAGAATTTCTACTGTAAATACTATAAATATTCTATTTATTTATTATAGATTCCCGTTCCAAAATTTCTACCTTGTGTTATTGCAATGATTGCAAATAAGTGAAAAGAAACAGCAACAAGTATTTTTGAATTACATAAAAAATTACTTGATATCGCAGCACATTTTCAACTTAAAATTCTTGGATTTGGTGCTGATGGAGCCTCAGTAGAATTCAATGCACAAAAACAACTTATGAAGATGGAAACGTCAGAAAGATTAACTTTTGAAGATAAACTTTATAGTACTGTATATTAAATCCTGTATTAAATCATTATTAAATCGTAATATAATTAATTATTTTAGATAAACTTGTTTTTTAAAATTATTTTAGATATTAATTTTAGTTGTCCGATTTATCCTAATATTGGACCTATTATTCGAATTACCGATCCCTTATATGGAAAGAAGGATTGCCGCAATGCGCTTTTTTCTGGAGCACGACTATTAACTCTGGGAAAATATTCAGCACGATATAACCAAATTCTGGAATCCAAAAAGCGTTTTATATAAAAAAGATGTTGAGAATGTTGATCGTCAAGATGACGGGACTGCTTATCGACTTTTTTGTTCTTCATTTCTCAATCAAGTTACTGATGAGAACAATCATTTTAATACTGAAAAATGTGGCCTATTCGTTTTTTTTATTTGTTATTGAATAGTACACGTAATAGGGATGTGTTCAGTCAGTTATTTTTTCGGTTAGCCGTTTTATGACCGTTAGCTGTATCTTGTGATCCAATAATTGAATCAAATGGTACAAAATCATCCGATTTGGACAAGATACAGCTAACGGTCATAAAACGGTTAACCGAAAAAATAACTGACTAAATCTATCCCTTAATTACTTTAATAATTTAAAATTTTGATTAATTTTTATGCATTATCTAACAAATGATTTATTATAGGCAAACTAATTGATGCCTTTCAAAATCGTCAAATTTCACTACTTGAAAGATGTAAAATGGTCATGTTAGGATTTTTTTTAAGACATTGGAAAAATCATATTCAAGTTTGCGCACAAAATTATCCTGAATTTATGAGTATTAAAAAAAATTTCATAGCTTCAGTAACGTTTAATATTTTAATGGGTCTTTCCGAATCTATGGTATACAAATCTGGGGTTTAAATTATTAATTATAAACTAGTCATTATTTAATTTTTTTTATTTTGGATCCTTTTAATAATTGCTTACCGAGATTACTACCCGCAATATCCTTTTTTACCCTGGATGTATGGTTCAGAAGGATGTGAACATTTTTTTGGGTTGGCTCGTCAGATTATTCCCGATTTTTCATTTAACGATTTAATTGCATTGACACCTAAGATTGTATGTATGTACAAGGCATATTCTTCGGGTTCTCTCAAATTGGAAAGAGAAAAAACGACTGGTGATGGTTAGTATATATAGGTGTAATTTATTATAAAATTACGATCATCGAAATTTAAAAAAACTATCTTATACTTTTTAGGCTATATTTCGCATTATTCAGATTTGAGTGTTGCAGAAAACTTGGAAGTCTTACGGAATTGGCCTTCGGACAATGAGATTAGATTAGCAATTCACTATGCTTATGAACAAGCCACTGCACTAGCTAAAGATGTTCTTGGAATGATGATAAATACTCAAATTCATGGCCTTATGACTATTTCAGAAGACGAAGAAGAGAATCTCGAAGTGGAAAGTGAAATTGAGCAACCTGCTAACCTACAAGAAGTTAATAGTTTACAAGAGACTGAAAGTATTTATATATCTGCTGCTGCCACGGAAGTTAATACGTGGGATAAACTTAATGCATTGATCGAAGTAAGTTATGTTTAAACTTTATATTTATATCTTGAAATTATTAGCTTTATCAAAGTTTCGTAGAACAAAAGCGGCATACTTTGTGTAATAAGTTGAATTAATGAAATCAAAAAAAATTTTTTTGATATTGAAATTATTTTAGTTCTGAAACTCCTTGATATCCTTTATTTTTTTTTTATAGATTGAAGAAGGTGATGACTTCTCTGAAGGATGTTCGCAATTAGCTTTGATATTAAATTCTACTCGACAATCTCAGAACCTTAATATAGAAATGGATGCTGATACCGAAGTTGTAAATGGAATACTTAAAGTTTCTGAATTGGTTAACCAACATCGTCGCCACGAAGCCTATACTAGTCAAAGAATGGAGAGAAGAGTTGTAGGAGCTTCTACATCTGCTCCAAATAATAGATACAGCAGTCTTGTATCGTATCTCTCTTCGAATGAGTTTGCTCGACCTGGTATTCCGCGTCAAAATCGCTGGAAAATAAGAGCAAGACTTGAACAGCTAAACAATGAAACAAGAAGTTCGATTAGTAAGTTAATTTTAATTTACTAACTTTGAATTAGTGGTAATCAAAAAAAAGCACATTAGGTCTATTTCATTAGTTGGATGAGTAGTTAAAAGTAGAAACTGTGAAACTATTGTGAATTCTTTTAAAATCGTTGAAGATGGTGGTTCTAGTGGACATTATATTATGATCGTGAAACTAGTCAAAGGTATATATATATTTTTAAAGCTTGTTTTAATGGTAATTATAGCTTTAGAATTTAACTGATTTACTTGATATAAATTACAGTCAAAGCAATATACACCAAAAGGGTTGTGAAGGTTGGTCATATAGAATAGGGGATAGAGACAAAGATGCATATTGGATCCTGTATTATTAAAATACGGATATCTCTAAAGATAAAAAGTGACTTTCCCGTATTCTGTACTATTGTAATGCCTTCTTTTTAATCGTCCCATTTAACAGGTTTAAAATTTTTGAAATTTCAATATCTTCGTCAATGCCTCTTTTATAACTTGTATTAATTGTTTTTTTTAAACTGCTGGCCATAGTAATAAATATCGTATTCAAATTCTTCCACCTGAATATCACGAGTTTTGCTTACAGCGTTGTCTGGGATTAATGGTAAGGTTAATCCAAGGTTTTGAGCCTCCTGAACAACGGCCTTGTTTTTGTTAATTATGTCTTGAAGTTCGGCATTCAGCCGAAGAAAGTTATTTTCTTCATTCGGACCATATTCAAAGTTTTTTCTTGAACTTCTTTTTTAACTTCCTCTATAGAACAAAGTTTGAAGACTGAACCGATGCTAGGCTTTGAGAAGCAACAAAGTCACAACTAAGTTCGATAAGTTGGGGACAATTTGATAGATTCAACTCGGTGAGTTGATTTTATGTATTTATTACTACAAGTTCCAAATGGTGGTCTTCCTCCTTCAAATACATTAGCCAATCTTTTTGGTTTTGAATCTCAGGAACAACTCTTAGAATTGTATAAAAAATAATGCCATAAAGACCGCATTTTAAAAATCAATCAAACCATATAGACAACTAGCATGATCTTATGGTTCTTACGCTTCTTATTAAAAGATTACAGAAGTGAATGGGGTGAACGTGCTAAACAGTTCATCAGTAAAGAAATTAACGATTTATAAATTGAAGAAATTGTTATTGCTACCGGCAGAAAAGGTGTCAGTGAAAAATTTGATATTAGTGAACCCTGTATGTATTATTCTATATATTGTTAAATTATATTTATTATATTTATTATTATTTATTATTATTTATTAATAATTTATTATTTACTAATAAGTCTGTTAACTTAAAAAAAAAATAGATTCTAAAACTAAACGAATTACTAGACAATCACACATGTTAGACATATTCTTAAATGTCAACATATTTCTGGTCCATATCCTTTTACTAATGACCTTGCAAAATCCTTTGGTTACGAAAGTGCCGAAAAGCTTCAAACTGTCATCGTCAGTATCATTTTCATCGACATTTTCATTTTTTTCATCATGTTCATCGATAGTCACTTTAAATTGAAATAAAAATGATGGGCTTAATAATTCTGAAATTGTTTCCATTCAATTAAAATCAGAAATTTGTTTTTCGTGAAAAGTAATCCAAATCACAAAAAGTTTCTCAAACGAATCCTCAAGTCTGGTCAACAATGTAATCGTAATAGCGGTTTTCAATTAAATCAAATTCAAAAATTCTTTCTATATCGAAAATATAAAGATCATACCAAAATCAAAGCTGAGATTAAAATCTTATCGACTTATTAAACGACATGATGAAATTATGACAATGAAGATTCAACATTACCCAAGCTAGCATCACGTTTTTACTGAAATCAAAGCTGAGATTAAAACTTATCAACTTATTAAACGACGTGATGAGATTACGAACGGTGAAGATTCGACATTACCCAAGCTAGCATCTCATGAAAACGTTTTAGAAACTTCTTCACGAAAAGCAAAATTTTATTACACTGATAAAGAAAACGAAGCAACTAATGATGGAGAAGTTGATTCGGATGGTTCTTGGAAAAGTTAATAGTGTTGGAGATTATAGGAAGGTTAAAATAAGGACATTTACCAGTGTTTCGTGTCCAACTGTTCAACCTCTCCAAATGGTGGAAGTTGAAAGGATTGCTGGTGAGATGAAAATGTGCTTCTATTATGTATCTACAGGCGCTAGGTAGCGCTTTGCAAAAAGATGTGACCCAGTGATTTTTCTTTAATGATGATGGCTGAGAATCGCTAAGATTCCAGATTGTCTATTATGTTATATTTTTGATTAGTTACGTTTATATTTTTTTGAAATCCTTAAATCTCAATCTACGTAGAGGTCTAATTCGGATAAATCTGTCATCCATTTATCCGTATCTGAATTATTCGGATAATTCAGTTCGATAAACAGATCAGTTATCTGGATAATCCAACTAATATTCAGATAATTATTCGGATTTCATTAGTAAACGGATATCCGGATAAATTTTCGGATCGGATATTTGGATAACGGATAGCAGATATCTGATAATTATTCGGATAAACGCTAATCAGATTGGAACTCTAAATCTCCGATTTCCACAGTCACATCTTTCTGCAAAGCCCGATAAAAATTCTTTTCTTTTTATTCTACTATTTTTACAATTTATCTTAAATCGTAGAGTGTTGCCTATCAACGAAAGATTCTACATTACTGGCGGAAGATCAGTTAAAACTGTGTTAGTTAAATGATGATAATGTCTAAACGTTTAATTTACAAAATCACTAATCTTCTGTGATATTATCTAGAACTACTACAACAACTCACCAACCCTGCTGATCTTATTGATGAGGCCCGAAAGCCCCCAGGTTGATATTCAAATAAAACGTGGTAAAAATTTGCTTAAGCCTATAAGAAAGAACTTAAAAGAAGTGGAAAATTCCAGTTAATAACCAAGGATGAATTTTTGGCCCGAATAAGAGGAGAAAGAGAAGGATTTGCACTTTACTTTAAACTCCACTGAAGATAGTAGTTTCTGTGAACAATATAGTCTTGGATTCAAAAGAATATGCACTACTAAGGACGAAATGAAGCATATTTAAAATCGTTAAAGGTGATAATCTTTGTGGGCAATATAGAAAGAAATAATTTAGATTTTATCACCGAAATATTCCTTCTGCAGAGATGATATTCTTCTACTTTTAACTGCTCAAGTGCATATAACTAGGTTTTAAAATTCAATTGTTTGTTTTAACAATACAATTGAATTCTTTGCTATTTATTTATTTATTTGAATTTTAATCTTTTATATCTTTTATTTTTATTATAGGATTAATAGAAATTTCAACTGCAAATGTGAATCAAGTACATCCAGTTTTGCAAGGAGGATTTGGAATTGGATAGGTTAATAATTCTATCTTTCTCTTTCAAATTCTTGCACTTTATTATAAGAATTCAAATTATCATTCTTTTATTGAATCACATACAAATATTGATGAACTTTCATACATTTCAGTAAAAGTTTTTTCTCAACTTCGTTATGGTTTATTTTCATTAATTTCAGATAGTGGTTATGCAATTTTTGCACATATTCCACCTTCTTCTTTTATTTATTATCTTGGAGAAGGCAATTTTGCATCATTTGATGAGAAATTAGGGTTATTAATTGTTAATAATGCAACATCTGAATTGTTTAATTATTTTAATACTTCTAATATAAAACAAAGATTGCAGGAAATTTTATAATTTTTGTTTTTTTTTTTGCAATTTTATTAATATAATCTAAGAAATTTTATAATTTTAGTTTTTTTTGCAACATTATTAATATAAGATATTTTATAATTTTAGTTTTTTTTTTTGCAACTTTATTAATATAATATAAGATATTTTATAATTTTTGTTTTTTTTGCAAATTTATTAATATAAGAAATTTTATATTTTTTTTTTTTTGCAACTTTATTAATATAATATAAGATATTTTATAATTTTTGTTTTTTTTGTAACTTTGTCAATAACATATAAAAAATTTGAACTTAATTTTATTTGTTATTACAATTTTATATTATATAATTTTACAAATTTTCTAATATTTATTATATTAAAATTTTAAAATTTTATATTAACTATTAGATTTGTAGTTGGTTGGACAAATAATATTATTAAAAATTTAGAAATTTGAATATTATTATATAATTATATTTTTTTAAAAATTAAAATAGGTTATAATTAAATTTTGGTTAAAAAAATCTAATATTTAATGCTTATATTTAAATTTTGGTTAATAATCCTTAATATAAAGTGGATAAAATTTATAAAAATTTTATATTAAAGCTAATATAACCTTTATATGTATTATTCGGAGTCCTCAAATGATCCTCTCAATAAGAGGATTCTAGCAAGCCCAAAATCATTAAAATCTAATCACTGAATCCTAAGATCGGGAAGTTTTATAATTTATTAAAAAATTATAAACAATTTATAGAAACACAAATTTATTCCGATTTCTGGATCCTGTGATTGGATTTTTATGATTTTGGGCTTGCTAGAATCCTCTCATTGAGCTGATCATTTTGGTAGTTAAGTTATTAACAATTAAAAATTAATTTTCAATTGTTAATAATTTTTGATCTACTGGGCCAATTTCGATGATTAAACTACCAAAATGATAAGCTCAATGAGAGGATTCTAGCAAGCCCAAAATTATTAAAATCCAATCACTGGAACCTAAGATCAGAATAAATTTGTGTTATTATAAAAGTTTTATAATTTATTAAAAAATTATAAACCATTTATAGTAACACAAATTTATTCTGATCTCTGGATCCTGTAATTGGATTTTTATGATTTTAGGCTTGCTAGGATCCTCTCATTAAGCTGATCATTTTGGTAGTTGAATCATCAAAATTGGCCCAGTTGATCAAAAGTTATTAACAATTGAAAATTAATTTTTAATTGTTAATAACTTTTGATCTACTGGGCCAATTTCGATGATTTAACTACCAAAATGATCAGCTCGATGAGAGGATTCTAGCAAGTTTAAAATCATAAAAATCCAATTACAGGATCCAGAGATCAGAATAAATTTGTGTTACTATAAATGGTTTATAATTTTTTAATAAATTATAAAACTTTTATAAGTAACATTTATCTATTCTGATCTTAGGATCCAGTGATTGAATTTTAATAATTTTGCTTGCTAGAATCCTCAATTATTTTGGTAGTTAAATCATTAAATTTGATCCAATAAATTAAAAGTAATTAATTATTAAATATTGTTAATGAATCTATAATTTGGTCAAAAATAATTTTGTAACTTTGGCCAGAATTATAAAATTTTGGCCGAAATTATATCTGATACTTCAGCTGACCCACCCACCCTCCTGAAATCAGCTGATTTCTGGAAGCCCTCTTACAGAATAAATTTTATAATTGTAAATACTAAGATCAGGTGTAATGTGACTATCAAACCAAATTTTCTATAAAAATAAAACTGTGCGATTAAGGTTAGGGTTAGAGTGAGGCTTGGTGTAAAGCTTTTGGGTTAGAAAGAGCTTTAGTTATATTAAAATTTAGCAAGGAATTTTTTTTAGAAACTGAAAAGTAGTTTCATATGTGAAATTTTGATTTAGAAGCAATTTTTGACAAAACAAACATTTATTTTGACTTTTTCAAATGTGTAATATTACATCTGATCTTAGAATTTAATTGGCTTGTTGGGATGGGTTACAGTAGCTGCGGTTACATGGGGGTGATTAAAAAGTTTTGCACTTAGATCAATATCTCAATCAGTTTTAAAGATATAATTTTAAAATTAATATGCATAAATATAATGGTTATGATAATTTTATAAAAAAAATTTTGGCTATTTTTATTAGATAGTTTTTAAAATATTAAATTTTTAATTATGTATATAAAAACTATTATAAATTTTTTATATATAAAATTTAGTTTAAAAATATTAAAAAAAATAAAAATTTTAACCAAATTTCTTTGAAAATTTAAATAATAATAATTTCAATTATATAGTTTTTAAATCATAATTTATTTTTAAGTTAAAATATTAAAATTTAAAAAATTTTAGATTTAAAAATTTTTTTATTTTGCGAGGCTATATATATTTTAAATTTTAATATTTTACAAATTTTATAAAAATAATAATTTTTTTTTAATAATTATTTTTTACAACTAAATAAAATTACTAAAATTTATTTAAAATCAAAATAATTAAAAATTTTTTATATTAGTAATTTTTATCTATCAAATTTAGTAAATAAATTCCTATATATAGTAAGATATACATAGATTTTTAACATATATTAAAAATTTTTAAATAATTATAAAAAAAATTTTATTTATATGATATAAATTTTAATTATACAAATACAAATTATTATTTTAAATATTAAATTTTTTTAGAAATTAACTAATGTTCACCACAGGTGATTATCACCTGTAATAAATAAATAAATAAAAACAAACAATTTTTATTAAGTAAAAGTTAAATTTTTTTAATATTAGGGTAAGGGTAAGAACTGGGATGGAGCAAGAGGGCATAGTTTATACCAAAATTTTACAAGGAATTTTTTTTTGCATAAAAAAAAGTAGTTTTATAGGCAAGTTTTTAGGCTAGAAGCAATTTTAGCAATTTTTTAAAAATTTCTTTGTTTTTGTTATACAAAGATTGATTTACATGTTACACCTGATCCTGAATTTTAATTGGAAAATTGACTATAGATGATAATCACCTGTGGTGTAAATTAGAAATATTCATTTTTTTATTATATAAAAATTTTTTAATAAATAAATTTAATTTGAATTTTTATTTTAATAATTTCCAATTGCTCAAGTTAATAAATTTAAAATCTAATTTTTTTAATAACTATCTGATTAAAATTTAACAAAATTTTTTTTACAGAATTATCAGAACTACTATATTTATGTATATTAATTTTAAAATTGTATCTTTAAAAATGATTAAAATATTGATCTAAGTTCAAAACTTTTCAATCACCCCAAATACAAATTAATTAATCCTTTTTTTAAATAAGTTATTTAATATAACAAATTGTATAGGATTTTACTAAAACGCACCTATAGTGTTTTATACTATATTACACAAAACTATTAGAATAGCCAATCAAAATTTAAGATTAGGTGTAACAAAAATTTCGTTTTTTTGTTTATTTTTTTAAAAAAACATTCATATCGCAAAATTTTGTTTATGAAATCACCTTTGGGACTCTAATAAAAAAAATTTCTTGCTAAATTTTGTATATACTAATGTTTTGATAAAATCCCAGGCCTTATTCTAACCCTAAAGTAATTAAAATTTATTTTTTGTTTTGTAAAAATTTATTTTTTTGTTTTTGTTACACAGATTTGCAAATCTAATTTACCTATGGTAGTAAAATACCATAAGTGCGTTTTATAATAATTGAATTGTATATGTTGTGCCTCAGATTAAAACTTGCGTCAGATGACTATCAATTGACCAGCATTAAATGATTGGCAACAACTGGCCTAAACTACCTCCTAACTTTACCGTAATTTTACCCTAACCCTAATCTAATTTAGGCCGGTGTCAATCTGACGCAAGGATCGATCTGAGGCACAACATATATATCTTAAAAATTTATAATTTTTTAAAAAATATTTAGTTAGTCACTATATATAGTAATAAAATTACAATATTTGGTAATTGATGTAATTTTGAATTAATAATTGCATTTCTATATTTAGAAATAATAACTACTTTAAAATTTTTTAAAATTTTACAAAAATTTGAAATTATATGTAATTTGTTATACTAAATAATTTTTGCTTATTTTTGAAATTTAATTAGCTTAATAAAAAATTAATTTTTACTATATAGTGATTATTTTAATTAATTTTATATAATAATAAAAACCAGTCAAACATAAAAATCTAAAATTTTATTTAAAATTAATTATTTTAAAAACTATAGCATAAAATTTTTTTAACTTTTTTTTATTTAAATGATATAGATTTAAAAAATTTATAATTTAATTTTAAGTTTAATATCTTATATATTTAGCCCTGTATAAATTTTTAAAAAGTGATCACAATAATATGGTAGGCTACTATATGTGTAATAGTGGTTATAAGTATTTGTGACTATAGAAAGGTATTTAATAACAAAAAAAAATGATATTCAAAAACTATACTATTGTATAAAGTTAATAATTATATAGAAGATAAGAGGAGTAACAAAAATCAGATGATTTTTTGGAGGGGTAAAAAAAATGAAATTATATTTAGGGAACCTGATTATATATATGGGTCCGTTGCAGTAGAAAGGGCCGAAACTCGGAAATATATAATTTTGAGAAAATAGTGTTTATTTTTTCGGGCTGATCCGGGTTAATCAAAAATTGTGCGATTTGATTGGTTGTCTATATCGGGTAATCTAGTGACGTACAAGTCATTTAAAAAGTTTTTTTAAAATATCTTGATTTTTTATTATGCAAACCAATTTCCATTTATAATTGAAAAGTTTAGCCCACCTCAAGATTAATCTGAATCTTGAAAGAACTCAATTTTGATTTTTAGGAGAGTTTGGGCTCTTTCTACTGCAACGGTCCCATATATTAAAGGAAGAGGAGAGGGGCAGTGTTAAAGATTTGATGTTTCCAGTGTTCCCAGAAACATTTAAAAAAATTTAGGAACATTAAATTTGGAATTTATGTTCCCTATTAGGAACAAAATAGGAACATAAAAGTTATAATTTGTGTTTCCTATAGAGATAGTTTTTTTGTATAAAAAAGAATGAGAAAGAGAGTGAGATTGAGAGTAAGAGTGAGAGTGAAAATGAGAGAGTAAAAGAGAAAAGAGTGAGTGAGAGAGAGTGAGAAAGTGTGAGAGTGTGTGTGAGAGAGAGAAAGAGTACGAGAGAGAGAAAAAAAGAAAGAGAGAGAGAGAAATTTAGTTATAGGAACATTAAAAATTTTTTGGAAACATAAATTTAATATTTTATGTTTCCAAAGAACAAAAAAAAATTTTCAAATCTTTTTCACTGGAGAGATGTAAACCTCTAATAAAAAATAATCAAGTGATTAATAACACAGCCCTAACTATAGAAAGAAACAACTGTATTACAATATTTATTACTATTACAATTAATTACTATAACTACCAAGTACTAGAACTTAGACTATTTTATCTACAACCTAAATCTACTAGAGTATTCTATATATTCTATTTATAGTGGTCTACCATATTATTGTGAACACTTTTTAAAAATTTATAAATCAGTTTAGTTAAATAAATATAGCACAAAATTTATATTATATTTTAAGCAGTTCTTAAGGTACAATATACTAAAATTTTATATAATTTTATTGGAACATATGGAAGATATGCAGGAAATTTGATGAACTTCATTTTTGGATTTGACTAAAAATCAATTTTGGATTTTTTTGGATTTACTAAAAAACTCACTAAACATCATACTTGTTTTAAATTAGTTTAAAACTTCATCAATATGTAGTAAGGCATTATGCTAATATTGTGTAGTATAAAAAAGGCTAGGTTTGTATGACAGATTGGTATAATAATATGTATCCTTTTTTTTTTTTACAAAACAATAGGTAATCGTAAAGATTTAAGGGTGGTGACAAATATTATGTAATATTTTAGAGGGGAGAAATGTTTTACGTTTTATATATAATATTATATATACTATAAATTGTATTCTATTAGACTCAGATCTATTACTTGCTATTACCTAAATTCAATGAAAGGTAAAAAGTATAAGACTTGGATCATTTTATACCTATAATTGATCAACTACAATCACTACGTACGTACGTAGTGCATATTGTACATCATAAATACGTGATAAAACCCGATCATATAAATATATTTATAAATTTATTTTATATCGAAAAATAGACGGTATATAAGTAATATTTAATGACAAATATGTACAGTATATTGTATAGATCTGAATATAAAGATATAGATCTGGGCACAGAAAAATACTAGCAGAAGAACACAATAAAGAAGTTCAAAACTTATGCATTTTTAACAAACAAAAAGACCAAGAACTACAAAAATTCATTCACCAAGAAATAGTATGAAAAGAAAAATAGCATAAGCACTACAAGAATTTTTACGACTTTTTATTTGTAGCACTCAACATATAAACTTTAGGTCAGAGTTTTTTTCTTAAAAAAAAACCTTTTATTTCATGTCTAAAAAGCATTCCCTATATTCATTCAAATAACTTTAATTTTGTTACAAAAATAATAGATCCAAATCTTCCATAGTTGCAGAATTTGAAATTACAACAAATTCCACAACTGATTCTGAAATTTCTGGTTCCTTCCTAGCCTTTTTACAGTTGAATGAATGTTAAAAACGGTTATGCTTCACTATATATGATAGAGTAGGAAAATACTTATAGCAAATTGAGCAACAAAGTCAAAAATACATTGTTTGGTTAATGGATGAACAATGAGCATTATAACTAGGAACTTTAATTTGCTCAGAATATTGGAGAAGGTGAATGAGATTAATATAGTGACCATCTTGGGCTTTGGTAATAGGAGAAAAAACCCATCAAAAGGTTGAATAAAATCTATAGCTTCTTGTGCTCTGGTAGACCCATAGCAACTCAACGTTTAATATTAATCAAATATTAATATAAACTACAATATTTTCCATCCAGGACCACAGAACAGAAGTATTAGCAGATTCATTAAGGTCTTGTTCTTGTTTCTCTTCTTTATCAAAATTCTGCTGATTTGATTTTTTTTCTCTTTTTAACGTTCTTATCTTCTTCCTCACAAGTAAATATAATATCCGCAAACGAATTGGTCATTTTATCAATATATGGGGTGAGTCAGTAGAAAAGGGACAAATCATTTTTAGTAAAATTTTTTTAATTTTTAAATTAAAATATCTTGACAACTATTTAATCAAATTTGCTAAAAATTTTTTTATTTTAATCTTGAAATTATATAGAATTAAAATAAAAAATATTTTTTAAATTTATTAAAATAGTTGTTAAAATATTTAAGCTTAAAGTCAAGAAAACTTTTACTTAGAAAAAATTTGTCCCTTTTCTACTGACTCACCCCTATATGTTGTTTTTACATATTTTCTGAAAATTGGGTCTCAACTAGAGATGGGCACTTTTGCATGATTGCATGGCTGCATGCATATTGCATGAATGCTGTATGCTGCATGAAATTTTTTAAAATGCTGCATTTTGTCCATAACAAATTTCATCTAACAAATAATATATAAAGTGCACTTAAGATAAAAACTAATCTAAGGCTAGTGCTCCATCAAAAAATTCACAAATGTTAAGTAAAATAAAAACAATTCTGCTGATTTAATATATTTTTAGGCACTAAACATGTTTACTTAGTGCATTAAGTTAGAATTAATTAGTAAAATTTTTGAATAATAAGAGTTTATAGAATTTTATTGATAAAATTCTATAAACTCTTATGATTAACAAAATTTTACTAATTAGGGAAGTGCAGTAAATTACGTGATTAGAGTTTACATAGGTCCTGACTCCCCTAGTAATAGGACTATTGACCAATCGAATTATAATATTTAAAAAAACTCAAAAACATTTTTGATGCTACCCATAATCAACAAAAGTTACTACATAGTAAAGTCTAAATTTTACTAAGTAAATTGATTAAAATTACTTAAGTAAACTTATTCAGCAGATCAAAATACACTTACTATAAAATTTTTATAAGTATTGGAGAATTTTTTATTAATTGACTTTTGATTTTTACATTCGATAGAAAAATTAAAATTTTTTAAAAAAATATATTCGCCCCACAATCGACAAAAGTCACTACATAGGTAAGTCTAAATTTTACCAAACAAATCGATTAAAATTGCTTAAGTAAACTTATTCAGCAGATCAAAATACACTTACCACAAAATTTTCATAAGTATTAGAAAACTTTTTATTAATTAACTAATTAAAATTTTTTAAAAAAATATTTTCAACAAACATAATTAAAAGTTAAATAATAAAAAAAAATTTATTGTATAGATGCATGTTGCATTAATGCTTGCATGCTGCATGAATGCCGCATTTGTATGAAATTTTTTAAAATGCTGCATTTTGCCCATCTCTAGTCTCGACCCTATATGTCACACAACACGGAACTAGCATAATGAAATTTTTTAGTCGCTAATTCATCATCAATAACTCTATTCTAACTGCCAAAATGCTTTCCAAAATGATCTATTGGCAAAACAACACTAGCCAACTTACCAGAAAGTATAGCCATTCCTCTTTCGACTGGATTATACTTTGACTGTCCCAGACATGTGTACGTACTGACAAGTAATCAAGATCAAATTTTTTAAAAATTTTGCAATACGATTCAATATTTTTAAAGTGCCTGAAATTTTCATTAGGAAGCTTCCAGAAATTAGCTGATTTTTGTTTACTATAAGCCTACCCCCACCCACCCACACCTGATACCCCAATTAGCCAATCAGATTTTACGATTATTAAAAAGTTAAATATAACATTTAATAGTAAATAACTTTTGATCTACTGAACCAAATTTGATGATTCAACTACCAAAATAATCCTCTCAACGAGAGTATTCTAGTGAGCCCAAAATTGTTAAAATCCAATTACAGGATCCTGTGATCAGAATAGATTTGTATTACTATAAAAGTTCTATAATTTATTAAAAAATTATAACCCATTTATAATAACACAAATTTATTTTGGTCTTAGGATCCTGTGATTGGATTTTAACAATTTCAGGCTCGCTAGAATCCTCTCGTTGAGAAGATCATTTTGGTAGTTAAATCATCAAATTTGGTCCAGTAGATCAAAAGTTATTAATTATTAAATATTATTAATAAATCTATAATTTTGGTCAAAATAATTTTGCAACTTTGGCCGGAATTATGAAATTTTGGCCGGAATTATACCTGATACTTCAGCTGACCCACACACCCACCCAGAAATCAGCTGATTTCTGGAATCTCCTTTAGGTCCACTATCAACTAATAACACCCAAATCGGTTTTATTTCACCATTTATTTTTAGTATTTCAGAATATTGATTATTCAACACAAGACTAAAAAGATCCTCCATATAGGTAATAGATGATGTGCAATTGACTATTGAGGCCTAATGAAGATTGAAACTTATCCTGTCTAAAAATCATCATTAGTTTCATTCGTTTTAATCATTAGATAAACTAAAGGAATAAGTTTTTAGCTACTTCTATGTACGAAATCATGATCAGGTAATTGAACTAGTTAAGAGAAAGATTGCAAGGTATGAAATGTTCTACCAATAGCAGCTACCTCTAAACCTACCTATCTTCATCTTATCATCTTGTGAGATGATTACAGAAAAATCAGCAAAAGGTTTGTACAAATTGTCTTATATCCTTTACAAAAGCAAAACAATAGTGGCCATCGAGATGGTACTTTGTTTCATCACGTAAAACTCCAGCTACGGCTACTCAGGCGAGATAATAATGCGCTTTTGTCATAAGTGGGTTGGAACGACAAGGCAAAAGATAGTTGTTTAGAGTTGTTCTTGCCATATAGATGCTATAGTTTTGTTCAAGGTTTTCCCTTAGATGATTCACAATTCTTATTTTAATTGCTTCTTTACGTCTTTTATATCTGCTAATCCATATTCAATTGAATCATGAATATGTTCCAGTAAGTCTGGATGCTAAAGTAAGTATGACAGTCTACCACATTTGTTATACCGGACTACCTCTTGTTTTTTTCTAATGCTTTAGCTTTTTTAGAACAACATTTGGACTAATAATCGGCATTTCTTTTTAATTTTCGCAATGTTTCTTTATGCAATTGAATTTTGGCTTTTAAATTCATAATCCTGTTATATAAGTCAATTCGAAGTTGTAAAAGGACCCCAGACATCTAGTATAGAGGTCATACTTGTTTTTTTTAGCAAAAACCCCTGAAATTTGAGAAGCAAAAATAGTTTTTGCCAATTATTTTGGCATCCAGTGGACCAAATTAAACAAACTTTTTTTAAAATGGAGCTCTTAGTAAAGCGCATCTAACAAAAAAAAGAATATTCAATTCTGATCACTAGATCAAAAGTTATTTAAACAAATATATTTTGTCATTTTCAGCAAATTAGACATGACCTATATAAGAAATGTCTGGGGTCCTGTTGTGAATCAGAGGTAAGATTATATATTTGTTCTAGCTCTTTAATTGTTGCTTCGGCAGCCTTTATAGAACTAGCTGTCCATTTTTGAGCTGGTGCATTATTCCGAATTTCTTGTTCTATAGGAATTATTTCTACAGCATAATAAGAACTACTAATTGTGTCTGAAACTTTTGTTTTTTTAGATAAAATAGTATTCCTGATGAATCCTCTTAATTTAATAGGTGTATCTAAGTATCCTTTTATAATATCGCAAATTTTAGTTTCCTCGAACTTTTTAATATTTTTCCACTCCTTTGCAGCAGCATCACATATCTACTTGATTTGGTATCAGATTTTCATTTTCTACTATGAAATGGTATGCAAATGCATTGGTAAACTGCTGATATTTAGTATTCAGTGATTTGTATATATAAGTTTCATCGAACTTGGGATTAGAAAGAAAAGTTTGCCAACTCATATGTCAAGACAAAATATAATTGAGAGTTATGAAAGTTTATTTAATTTGAACTTTGACTATTTATATATATAACCTTTTTATAAAAGTTCAACGTGTTTGTTAGGATTTAATGTAAAATCCAAATTGCATAATTTGCAGCTGAGTACAACAAGTTCTTTATTTTAAATATATCTTATTTAATCAATTATTTCAACTAACTTATACCACAGGTCAAAACGATGCACATCGGTATAATATTGGGTATCCGATACATATATGATATATATATGATATGTGACCGATATGTGTAGGATATATTTATACATGTACCCAATATGTGTAGAGTTCATGCAGGATATCGAACACATATCAGACACATATAGTACACATATAGTACACATGCCGTATACATGCCGTATATATATCGCATATATAAATTCTGTAATATATCATGTACCCGATATGTACCCGATATAAAGTACTGAAGTGGGAAAAAATAAATTTGAATATTTATATATTTTTTTACAATCACTTAATTATCACTTTGCTATAACAGATAACAATAATATAAAGCAATTTAATAAAAATTTTATTTTTTTTTATTTATTTATTATAAAACAAATCGGTTACAATTTGGAAGCTAATATACAATCCTATAGCAAATAACTAATGAAACACTAGTAATAATACAACACTAACAAAAGCAGAAAACACCCAATGACTATGATTGTTAAAAAAAAAAAAAGTTCAACAAATCGGTAACAAAACACCTAAAGCAACTACAAAGCTACAATAAAGCTACACAAAAACGCCCAAGAAAACTAACAATATACCCAAGGTAAAATCTACAAGACCCTCCAAAACACACCAAAACAATATCAAAATCGACGACAAGACACCTTATGAGGCAACCACGAACTCGCACAGAGAGCACCCAAGAAAACTGACAGGGCATCCAAAAAGAAATCTACAACAAGAGACTCTGAAACGTGCTTGAAGCAATGTCGAAATCGAAATCGCCCAAAAAAACTAACAGGCACCCAAAGCGAAATCTCGAAACAACGTTGAAATCGACATGAGGCAATCACGAAATCACGCAAAAAACCTAAAAAACAGAAAAACTAAAGAATAGTATTTAAAACTAGAGCGCGTCAACAAAAATACAACAAAAAAAAACACTAAACTAATAGCACTAGCGACGAATAATACACCGAAGTGGTCGACACCAACGACAAAGCACCAACTAACGACTCCAACGACGAAATCTGAACGAAGAACCTAAAAAAAATGTAAAAGTTAGCATTCGAAATAAAAAGCGATAAAGAACACCAGCAACTAAAAAAAGCACGCACCGAATGGACACCAATAGCGGTGAAAGAAGTGGCTTCAAAATGGACGGCACTAGCGACGAAAAGGAAAGCACTGAACCGAAAGACACCAACGATAAAAGAACGGTACCAACGACGAGAGAAGCACGCAAATAAGATGGTCAATAATCTGAAACAAAAAAACAAGAATAAATATTAGTAAGTTACTAAAATAATAAAAAAAATAAATAAATAAAAAAAATTCAACTTATCTTTATACCCGCTCCGTGTAACTGGTGATTATCACCACCGGTTATTTAAATGTAAATACCTTAAAAAACAAATAATTATTATTAATTAATTATTAATAAAAAATAATAAAATACGTAAAGTATAAAAATACTTAATTTAATAAAAAAANTTTATAATAACACAAATCTATTCTGATCACAGGATCCTGTGATTGGATTTTAACAATTTCAGGCTCGCTAGAATCCTCTCGTTGAGAAGATCATTTTGGTAGTTAAATCATCAAATTTGGTCCAGTAGATCAAAAGTTATTAATTATTAAATATTATTAATAAATCTATAATTTTGGTCAAAATAATTTTGCAACTTTGGCCGGAATTATGAAATTTTGGCCGGAATTATACCTGATACTTCAGCTGACCCACACACCCACCCAGAAATCAGCTGATTTCTGGAATCTCCTTTAGGTCCACTATCAACTAATAACACCCAAATCGGTTTTATTTCACCATTTATTTTTAGTATTTCAGAATATTGATTATTCAACACAAGACTAAAAAGATCCTCCATATAGGTAATAGATGATGTGCAATTGACTATTGAGGCCTAATGAAGATTGAAACTTATCCTGTCTAAAAATCATCATTAGTTTCATTCGTTTTAATCATTAGATAAACTAAAGGAATAAGTTTTTAGCTACTTCTATGTACGAAATCATGATCAGGTAATTGAACTAGTTAAGAGAAAGATTGCAAGGTATGAAATGTTCTACCAATAGCAGCTACCTCTAAACCTACCTATCTTCATCTTATCATCTTGTGAGATGATTACAGAAAAATCAGCAAAAGGTTTGTACAAATTGTCTTATATCCTTTACAAAAGCAAAACAATAGTGGCCATCGAGATGGTACTTTGTTTCATCACGTAAAACTCCAGCTACGGCTACTCAGGCGAGATAATAATGCGCTTTTGTCATAAGTGGGTTGGAACGACAAGGCAAAAGATAGTTGTTTAGAGTTGTTCTTGCCATATAGATGCTATAGTTTTGTTCAAGGTTTTCCCTTAGATGATTCACAATTCTTATTTTAATTGCTTCTTTACGTCTTTTATATCTGCTAATCCATATTCAATTGAATCATGAATATGTTCCAGTAAGTCTGGATGCTAAAGTAAGTATGACAGTCTACCACATTTGTTATACCGGACTACCTCTTGTTTTTTTCTAATGCTTTAGCTTTTTTAGAACAACATTTGGACTAATAATCGGCATTTCTTTTTAATTTTCGCAATGTTTCTTTATGCAATTGAATTTTGGCTTTTAAATTCATAATCCTGTTATATAAGTCAATTCGAAGTTGTAAAAGGACCCCAGACATCTAGTATAGAGGTCATACTTGTTTTTTTTAGCAAAAACCCCTGAAATTTGAGAAGCAAAAATAGTTTTTGCCAATTATTTTGGCATCCAGTGGACCAAATTAAACAAACTTTTTTTAAAATGGAGCTCTTAGTAAAGCGCATCTAACAAAAAAAAGAATATTCAATTCTGATCACTAGATCAAAAGTTATTTAAACAAATATATTTTGTCATTTTCAGCAAATTAGACATGACCTATATAAGAAATGTCTGGGGTCCTGTTGTGAATCAGAGGTAAGATTATATATTTGTTCTAGCTCTTTAATTGTTGCTTCGGCAGCCTTTATAGAACTAGCTGTCCATTTTTGAGCTGGTGCATTATTCCGAATTTCTTGTTCTATAGGAATTATTTCTACAGCATAATAAGAACTACTAATTGTGTCTGAAACTTTTGTTTTTTTAGATAAAATAGTATTCCTGATGAATCCTCTTAATTTAATAGGTGTATCTAAGTATCCTTTTATAATATCGCAAATTTTAGTTTCCTCGAACTTTTTAATATTTTTCCACTCCTTTGCAGCAGCATCACATATCTACTTGATTTGGTATCAGATTTTCATTTTCTACTATGAAATGGTATGCAAATGCATTGGTAAACTGCTGATATTTAGTATTCAGTGATTTGTATATATAAGTTTCATCGAACTTGGGATTAGAAAGAAAAGTTTGCCAACTCATATGTCAAGACAAAATATAATTGAGAGTTATGAAAGTTTATTTAATTTGAACTTTGACTATTTATATATATAACCTTTTTATAAAAGTTCAACGTGTTTGTTAGGATTTAATGTAAAATCCAAATTGCATAATTTGCAGCTGAGTACAACAAGTTCTTTATTTTAAATATATCTTATTTAATCAATTATTTCAACTAACTTATACCACAGGTCAAAACGATGCACATCGGTATAATATTGGGTATCCGATACATATATGATATATATATGATATGTGACCGATATGTGTAGGATATATTTATACATGTACCCAATATGTGTAGAGTTCATGCAGGATATCGAACACATATCAGACACATATAGTACACATATAGTACACATGCCGTATACATGCCGTATATATATCGCATATATAAATTCTGTAATATATCATGTACCCGATATGTACCCGATATAAAGTACTGAAGTGGGAAAAAATAAATTTGAATATTTATATATTTTTTTACAATCACTTAATTATCACTTTGCTATAACAGATAACAATAATATAAAGCAATTTAATAAAAATTTTATTTTTTTTTATTTATTTATTATAAAACAAATCGGTTACAATTTGGAAGCTAATATACAATCCTATAGCAAATAACTAATGAAACACTAGTAATAATACAACACTAACA
>QKWP01001407.1:5701-22788 GCA_003550325.1 Gigaspora rosea
GCAGGGTTGTTTTTATTTTACTTGAAATTTGGAGAAAAGATGCTTAAATTTGACTTTTTGATCAAAAATCCAATCTAAGCATCTTTTCTCCAAATTTCAAGTAAAATAAAAACAAACCAGCCGTTTTAATACATTTTTAGGTGCTGAACAAGTTTACTTAGTACATTTTGTTAGAATTAATTAATAAAAATTTGCGAATTATAAGATTTTATAGAATTTTATTAATAAAATTCTATAAAATCTTATGATTCATAAAATTTTACTAATTTATTCTAACAAAATGCACTAAGTAAACTTGTTCAATGCCAAAAAATACATATAATTATATTCAGACTCAGACCAGTCTGCAGACTTTGGACCAGACCCGGCTGGACTCATAGTTGAGTCTGGTCTGAAGTTTAAAATTAGTAAAATTTAGAGTCTGAGTCTGGTCTGATCCCAGACCAGACCCGGACCGGACCTAGGAGCACTAGTTTCAATGAGATGAATCGGATGGTACCAAAATAATATGATTCTGATCGATATGGCACATGGTATTCATCATAGAACTTAGATGCACCAAATCAAACATATCTAATTATTAATTGTTTATAGAATACAAATCTTTGTTGATCTTAGGATCCTGTAATTAGAATTTAGTGATTTTGGGCTTGTTAGAATCGTCTTACTAAGGCGAACATTTTGGTAGTTAAATTATCAAAAATGGACTAGTGGATCAAAAGTTATTCAATATTAAAAATTATATACAGTATATATAATAATATATACAAATATATATTTATATATATTATATATATTATATTATATAGGACCTGATAATTGCTCTACCCCCACCTACCTAAAAAATCAGGTGATAAATGGCACTCCCCTTAGGGTCAGGGTTAAATCCATA
Organism: Gigaspora rosea; assembly: GCA_003550325.1. Classification (NCBI taxonomy): domain Eukaryota; kingdom Fungi; phylum Glomeromycota; class Glomeromycetes; order Diversisporales; family Gigasporaceae; genus Gigaspora; species Gigaspora rosea. Next base: position 6,594 of record QKWP01001407.1, read on the forward strand.
GTTAGAGTTCGGGTATAGCTTTGTATATAGTAAAATTTTGCAAGGAATTTTTTTTTTGCATAAAAAAAAGTAGTTTCATAGACAAAATTTTAAGAGAAGTGATTTTTTAAAAAAAATCAAAGTTATTGCATTTTTTACATTACACATGATCCTTTGATCTAATTGGTCGATCACACTTCAGTGACTGTCACCGCCGGTGACAAATAGATTCACTCTTATTTATAAATTTGATTTTTTTGTGATAATTACACTCTTGCCATAAGGGCCATGACATATATTACCTAATATCTATTTACTATGATGCCATACCCCCCACTCTCACCTAAGACCAATCAAAATGCTCAATTTTGTTACACAAAAAAATATATTTATCTCATATTATGTTATAAGTATGTTTATATAATTCTTGATTTTGATTGGTTAGTATTCTAAATTGTATAACATAAGATTTTGGCTGACCCCCACCCCTAAAATATTAGGTAATATATGTCACAGCCCTAATTACATATTTTTTGGGGCCCAAAGGTGTGACTATAGCGAGGGCTAAATATATTTGTTTTTGGCAAAAGTACATTTTTGTTTTGTACAAAATTAGCAAAATTTTAATCCAATTGTTAAGCTTAATTTTTTTCTTTTTCCCTTGTTTTACATTTCTAAAAAATTTAATTTGTAGTTAATATATATAGGAATAAACATTATAGCTTTAAAGTTTATAGTAATTTTACTATATTCTTTTGAAATAAGCACCCCAAATATAAGCACCTTGGTCTATGTTAAGTCAATTTGGCATAAATAATGATAGCCTTGGCTCACATTATGTGCAAAAAAAGTTGCTTATTTTTGGAGGAATATGGTATATATTTTTTATTTTAATTTGTAAAAAAAAATTTATATATGACAAATCATATGACTAATAAATACTTTAACATGATTTATTGTCCAAAGCGTAGCAAAAATGTTTTTATTTTACTCTATTTTGTACAATGTCTATTAAAGATATCCAATCAAACTTTTAGATTAGGTAATACAACATATCTCTGCATGTTATAAACAAAAACAAAAATATAGTAATTAGATAAATTACATACATTTAAAAATTACAGTACAGTCACCTCTCTTTATACTGTACCTTTATATAATGAATACTGGATATAAAGAACTTAAAATTTTTAAATTTTATAATAGTTCAGTATAAAAAGAGCTATGTTTTTTTAAGAAAACATAGTAATTTTATATAGTAAACTTTTTTTAATAGCCAGAACCAACAATTTATTATAGAAAAAGTTGACTGTATATAGTGTATATATATATTATTGCTTAGATATCTAAACTATAATACATATACATATTATATATTAAAAAAAGAATTATCTCTAATATGTAGTATAATAATTACGATGGAGTGATTTAATTATAGTAGTTTAGACTATAGAGTAGTAACATGTTAGTTGTAATACGTTTCAGTAAATTTAATAGATAAAAAATAGAATAAATTATTTAGTATTAAAATGCTTTGCATTTGTTCATTTTTTTGTATATTTCATGTATTAAAAGAATTTTTAATTGATTTGATTGGTTAATAATCACATTTGGGTTTATACAATTATTATAACCTGTAATTTTTTGTAAAATTACAAGTTTCTTACATACTGTTCTGATTACATAGTTATTAAATACTGGAAAAGATAAATCAATTCATCATAATACCTCTTTATATAGAATACTATAACCAAAGGTATTATAACAAACTAGGTATCTCTGAATAACATAATCAAAAATAGATAAAATTTGTATCATCTTTTATTGAGAGGAATTGAATGGTATTAATTTTTTCTAGTCTGATCACAAGATCACAAGGTATTCTCAATTCAGCACAATACCTCCAAGGCCAAAATTTTCTTATTTTTTTAAAAAGAGTAAATCTATGGACCATCCCCGTAGGTTTTGTTAAATACCATCCCCCCTAAAATAAAAAAATTTAAAAGTTTGAGCAAAGATATCTTGACAACCATCTAACTAAATTCAATGAACTTTTTTTTATTTGAATTCTATGCATTCATAGAATTCAAATAAAAAAAAGTTCATTGAATTTAGTCAGATAGTTGTCAAGATATCTTCGCACAAAGTTAGAGAAAAATCAAAACGTCTATCAAAATAAAAGCTGCGCCAAGATTTTTTTAAAACTTTGAGCAAAGATATCTTGACAACCATCTGACCAAATTCGATGAATTTTTTTTTATTTTAATTCTATAAAGGCATAGAATTAAAATAAAAAAAAGTTCATCGAATTTGGTCAGATGGTTGTCAAGATATCTTTGCTCAAAGTTTTAAAAAAATCTTGGCGCAGCTTTTATTTTGATAGACGTTTTGATTTTTCTCTAACTTTGAGTAAAGATATCTTGACAACCATCTGACTAAATTCAATGAACTTTTTTTTATTTGAATTCTATGAATTCATAGAATTCAAATAAAAAAAAGTTCATTGTATTTAGTCAGATGGTTGTCAAGATATCTTCGATCAAAATTTTAAAATTTTTTATTTTGATTGGGAGGATGGCATTTAACAAGACCTATGTGGATGGTCCATAGATTAGCTCAACTTTGAGCAAAGATATCTTGACGACCAACTGACAAAATTCGATGAATTTTTTTTTATTTTAATTCTATAAAGGCATAGAATTAAAATAAAAAAAAGTTCATCGAATTTGGTCAGATGGTTGTCAAGATATCTTTGCTCAAAGTTTTAAAAAAATCTTGGCGCAGCTTTTATTTTGATAGACGTTTTGATTTTTCTCTAACTTTGAGCGAAGATATCTTGACAACCATCTAACTAAATTCAATGAACTTTTTTTTATTTGAATTTTATGAATTCATAGAATTCAAATAAAAAAAAGTTCATTGAATTTAGTCAGATGGTTGTCAAGATATCTTCGCTCAAAGTTAGAGAAAAATCAAAACGTCTATCAAAATAAAAGCTGCGCCAAGATTTTTTTAAAACTTTGAGCAAAGATATCTTGACAACCATCTGACCAAATTCGATGAATTTTTTTTTATTTTAATTCTATAAAGGCATAGAATTAAAATAAAAAAACGTTCATCGAATTTGGTCAGATGGTTGTCAAGATATCTTTGCTCAAAGTTTTAAAAAAATCTTGGCGCAGCTTTTATTTTGATAGACGTTTTGATTTTTCTCTAACTTTGTGCGAAGATATCTTGACAACTATCTGACTAAATTCAATGAACTTTTTTTATTTGAATTCTATGAATGCATAGAATTCAAATAAAAAAAAGTTCATTGAATTTAGTTAAATGGTTGTCAAGATATCTTCGCTCAAACTTTTAAATTTTTTTTATTTTAGGGGGGATGGTATTTAACAAAACCTATGGGGATGGTCCATAGATTTACTCTTTTAAAAAATAATTTAAATTAAAATAGTCCGTGATCCAGTAATCAGAATCAATATCATTAGGCTCAGACAAATCAGAAGATACTAAAACTGCTTGATTTGAATCAATGTATCACAGAATACAAACAAACCATTTTAACTTTGTAAAAATATCCCCTTCTCCCTTATATACATTTATTTAACCAATTAAAATTCATTACACAAAACTTATCCAATAATATTTGATTATATGATTTAAAAAAATTGGATGTTTTTTGCTATCACATACTGTATCTAAAAACTTAAACCCTAATTTTCAGTCAAAATTAAGAATGTTTGAAGATTGTTAGCCTAAATTATTTAATGCAGTCCAAATTGCTGTGCATTTTTGTGCGGTAGCTAAGTCATGTCAAATAAGCCAAGACCTTTTGGTAGTTAATGAAAAGAATTGCAGCCAGTCTGAATTTGCTCTTGTGAACTCCTAATTGTTATATTGAAAAAACAAATCCATGTATGAATTCAAACACACAAAACAACCTACTGCTTTGGAAACTTTATAAATGATATAAAATTATGGAGTGTTATATTGTTAATAAAGTTAAAATTAAAGGCAGTTCTTAGATGCTAGTAAAATAGCCGATTTTATGAAATTATTACACACATCAAACAGCAAATGCAATTAAAAGTATTTAAAAATTATTTTATATTACTGTATTACTTTATTTATTTAATACTAAATATTACACAATATGCTATATTGTCTGGATTCTATAGTATATAAACTTAATTTCTCCGATAATAGTGGATGGTTTGGGGAATTCACATAAGTGAATTTCAAACCAGAATCAACTTGATTGCCGATTTTGAAATAGCTTACAACTATAGTTGGTGGTAAGAAAATTAATACGCGCCGTATTATTTGCTGTAATTATTTTGAGCCATGATGCCGTAATGCCGTAATGCCAAATGCTATAATGCCGTTATAGATGCCTGGCGAAACTAATTTTGCCTTGACGAAATGACGAAACCATAAGTTTCGTCAAGTTTCGTCAATGACGAAACTTATGGTTTCGTCAGATTTCGTCATTTCGTCAGGCATCACTAAATGCCGTAATGCCTTAATACCATAATGCCTTAATGCCTTAATGTCAAATACCGCAATGCTATTGTATTTAAAGATTATAATTAGAGATGTGCCACTTGCACTAGCATATATTTCGTATATCATATGACATTGCACGAGATATAATACATCTCATTAGCACATCTCTAATTATCATATAATGTTAATGTTATTGTGTTTAATTATTATGTAATATTATTGTGTTAAATACTATAATGCTGCAATAATGTATAATAATTTCGCTAATGTTATATAGCTTAAAGTACTTTTTAGAAACAAGATATCACATAGTAAAATAAAGCTGGCGTCACTTATTTTTATTTTTAAAGTAATTTTATTTTGCTTCATTAAAGTTGAAAACTTTACACAGATGCCATAGAAAGAAAGATAATTTTTTTTTATTTGTCAAAGTTCAAGTCAGGTGGCAGTAAATTTCTAAATTTCTTGAGCCAAATCCTTTTTTCCAATTCTTTTAACATTATCTAGTTCATAAAATGGAATCCATTCAATTACTTAAGGTTCTAAATCAAAACTCTTTCATGCAATTATCAATATCCTTATTTATACTTGCTATCTTTTGTTGCTCCACATTACATATATCTTACTTCATCTTGTCATATTCGTTATAATGTGCACATTTCCGTATTTAAGTTCCCTTTATAATCATAAAATATTGAGTTTTATTTAACCTCTTTTGTAACGATTTTTTACATTTTAAATAGAATGTAAATAGCTTTTTTATACTCATTGACTAAATATCAATAAATTGCTTTGTATGTAATAGCAAATAAGTATTTATGGAATAGGCGTATGAACCTGTTTTAATTCAACCAATTGACGTAAATTTTATAATACTGTATTTTCACATAATAGCGCTCGCGTATTATCCAAAAATAAAATGTATAGCTTCGAAATGATGCCCATGCATGTCCTGAAATAACGCGCAAAGTTTGGATCATTGTAAATTAGCTAATTACATAATTGCCTTCATTGTAAATTAGCTAATTACATAATTGCCTTCATATGTCAGATGACCAGTCTTTAGCTCAAAATAACGTGCAGCGCGTACTCGAAATAACGCACACATACTCAAAATAATGCGCAGGTGAGCATTATTACACATGACCGGTCGTACAGCTACTTAATTATAGCATTATAATATTATAATATTAATAGTGTTATTGTATCGCCTTAAAGTACTATAGTATTATGATATTATCAGGTTGGTCAATCACTGGTCGACCAAAAATTTATTTGCCAAACTGGTCCGGTCAAATTGGTCAAATTATCTAGTTTATTAAATAAATAAATCTAATATACAAATAAATATATACTGTATAAATATATATACTATATATTTAAATATCCTTTAACCAATTTGACCAATACTAAATCCTTGACCAACTGGTCAGATTGGTCAAACTGGTCTGGTCAAGCTTGACCATTGACTGGTCCGTGCCAACTCTGGATATTATGTATTACGCATTACGGGAATTATGGAATTACGTCATTACAGCACTAATATTTACTGCAATTAAACACTATAGCAGAATTAATTCTATTCAGAGGCAAAATCTCTGTGATGCCGTAATTTAGTAATTCTACCATCAACTATACTTACAACTACATAAATCTTATATCAATTAGTCTACGTACTTTGCAAATTACATTCAAGACATTTCGTTTACAATGTGAAAACGGAATATTTGATGTTGCCTTCAATGTAGATGAAAATTATGCAACCGAGGCCGACTGAATATTAAGATTTAAAATTAATAGTTACGAGAATCGCAAGAACACAGTCAGCTTCTACTATAACTAGTCAAAATATAACTGCAAATATAGTATAAACATATCAATTAAATGTTCGGAAGTGATTTTCATCTAGTGTAAAAATAGGGAGTAAGGCAAATAAGTCGAAAAAACTTCCAGAGCTACGATCATCATAGAGTTGCTCTGATGAGTTAAATTTTAAAATCCGTATTTCGCAATAAAAATTCTCAGCAAAAATCATTATGAGGATTAAGTAAATTAATTGCAACTGAGCGACATCTCGATATTAACAAATTACATAGAAGGAACATCTTAAATTTTTTGAAGATACCGTAGAGATAAGTATTACGCGCAATAACACGCAGATGTGCTATTTTGAGACCATGTATGTTATTTCGGGACACGCATGCGCGATATTTCGAATCATTTTGACAAATTTGGGTTACCAAAAGAACGCTGCTTTTATTAATGTGAGGTTTTTGCGGCACACGCATTTTTTTTATATGGTGTATGTATTTTTAGGGGACGCGTTATTTTGGGACACACGTACGTGAGCGTTATTTTGAGTCAAATAAACAATTTTCAAAAATTAGAAATTTCGAAATAACGCGCATGTGCGTTATTACGTGCAAATATGCAAATAATACAGTGTTTTTAAACTATCATACACCAAAATTTATTTATTTTGATTATTATTAGTCTTTAAATTCCGTCTACATCTAAGTTGTTTGAGATCTAAAAATCTACTTAATTTGGAATCTAAGTACAGAAGTAGATTCCGAATTCTATGAATTCAGGATCCACTTACAACATACATATACTTTGTACTCTTGGAAAATTTTTACTCAAATACATTAATATTAGATATATATTTGATCTAATCAAATTTATTGGTTGAACTCTAAGTTTCATGTGTGTGATTTGAGTTGTATCTACTGCTTATGTCTACTGGTTAGGTTAATAATATGTAAAGGCAAATATCTGTAGCTGAACATAAAAACCAGAAAAACCAATATAATAACATATTTTTTATCCCTTAAACCGTTTCTCCTGCAAATTTGCCCTGAAATTTTTTAAAAAATTTTATTTTTAAAATAAAATTTTAAATATTAATTTTAGCTATATGCTTTCTAAATAAAAAATATATTTTTAAATATATTCTAATAAGTTTATTAAGAAAATTTTTTAAATTTATTAAAAAATTTAGGAGTAATAAAAACTTAAAGTTATTGTTTTGAAATTTTTACTATAAAATTTTTCTTTAAATTTTTTAAAAGTTTATATATTCCCGTCTATAAAACATTTTTTTACTTCTAATATAAGTCTTAATTTTTACAAGTAAATCATAAAGGTTGTAATAATAAAAGTTGTTATCCTTTATTTAAACTATAATTTCTATTAAGAAACTATAGGTTTAAAATTAATATTTAAAAAGTTTGTCAAAGAATTGTAAATTTTTTTTTAATTAAAATTTTTTTTTAAACTTTGTATATTTTTAGCTTATAAGTAAGCTAAATTTTTTATCTTATAATTTAAATATAAATGTTATAAAAATATAAACTTTATTTTTAATTTTTATTAAAAAAAAAATTTAATTAAATATATTGAATTTTTAAAAAAATAGATCAGAAGTATTTTTATAGTAAAATTCAGGGCAAATTTGCCCTAAATTTCAAACGGTTTAAGGGATAGTTCCTAAATCATCAAATCAACTTTAATATTAGGCACTGTCATATCACTACTCACATGAAACTTATCCAAATAATATACTTTTAAATAAACATATTTAAACTTTACTGAATAATTTGAATTTATATAGGTTATTAAATATTAATTCTACTTTATTATTTTCTAAAACAAGCAGTGCTATTTTTGAACATATGCTTCTCTAAGTTCTTGAACAATTTTTTTACACCTCTTTCTCATTTCACGACCAATTGGAATTTGATCTTGTTCAATTTCAAAAGCTAAATCAAATTCTGTTTCATCATCATCAGCATCATGATGCGCTTGGTAATATTTAATAACTTTTTGATAAAGCTGTTCAATTATTGAGATAACATATATACCACATTCTTCAATATAAGGTAAAGAATAATATTACTACGTACTATAAATTAAAATTGATTTTAAAATCAAAAATGAATTTCAAGCCACTTACCATTTCCTTTAAAGGTTAATTGTGATAATAAATTAATATGAAGGAACAAATTGATTAAATCATTTTAAATAAAATCAGTAATAGGAATTTCAGAAAAAAAAAAACAAAAAAATTGCTATTTACCATTCTCTTGAAGAGGTGTTTTCATATTATGAAATGACGATCCTGTAAAATTAATTCAAGATTAATCAATAAAGTTTTTATATATTTCATTAAATAATTATAATTTTTTATTATATACCAGTTACATTAAGTACACTAGCAATTCTCATCGCATTATATTTAGCAACTCCTATATTCATTCCATTAGCACTATCATAATGCAGAAATTTATTAGTTTTTCTAATAAATATTAATAAGCTCCAGTGATTTCCACCACGAGCTTTAGTCACATCAACATTGTCATTTACTATCATAAATATAACTTGCGCCGTAAAAATACGTTTAGGAAGTGCACCAGCAAGAAATGTAGAGTCTGATATAATAATTTCATAAAAAAGTCACAGATTTAGATAGTATAAGTCATGTCACAAAGACAAATGTGATTTAAAAAAAATAGCACCTTGAATATTAGATATCAAATAAGTAAGTGCAGCCCTCAGAAGAAAAACCTTTGATCGAGAAATATCATCTTTTGAAGTTAGATTATGGTCCAGGTATCTTTAAATTATATCATCATAGATTAGATCAAATTAATTTCAAAGTATGAAATAAAGAACTTTATGAAAAAGCTTACTCTATAAATAAATCGATACATTTGTCATTAAGCCAACGTCCATCTTCGAAAAGTTCAACATCCTTTTAAAGAAAATTTTATTAGTTATTTTTATTTAAAAAAAAAAATTTAGAAAATACGCTAGTACAATACCTCCAAGTCTACATCGGCATCATAATATGTTAAATATTTAGCTGACATAGTTACTATATAATTACAAAATTTATTGTATGACGATAAATTTTTTAAAAACGTTAATTTGTCAAAAATTAGTCCCATCAGGTTTAAATAACTGCCAAAGTAACACAATTTTAACCGAATTAAATGTCGGACATTTTTTTTTTAGTAACTTATGTACGTACGTACGTATGATATCTGATATGGCGACTTAAGAATATTTCTACTCTTATGAAACTAATTTTAATATGTGTAACACGAACTTAGATCAGAGGAATAGATAGAGTTAGCGATGCTTTGCAATAACATCTTCTTTGTTTAATTTTGTAGTGAATAATTGGTTCATTTGAAAGTTAGTAAAGGTGCTTTGCAAGATCTTCAAATGAATGAACTTGGTTTACAGGATGAAAAAAAAAACATTCGTAGAGAAGTTTGCAGGATCATCGCCCCATTTTTTTGAGGTTTAAATCGAATGAACTTAGAACAGGGAGTGCACAGATAGAGATGTTTTGCAAGAATGATTTTGAATCTTGGAACTTGTATCGGAAATAAAGAGACGTTAGTAGAGATTCTTCGCAAAAGCACCGCTCATTTGAACTTTGTAACAGATGAATTAGGATTAGACACAATAAGCAGTTTTTTTAGCAGTGTTAGTTTCGCTAATGCGAGTTTGATTTCAGAAAAAATATTAACATGTATTAATTACTTTTGTTTTGCCAAAGAACTTTCAGCTTTTTTGTATAAATTAGAACGAGTCGAAGGCATTGATAAATTAGCATGCCATTCAATAGATTCATTTGTTAAAATTTTACTTGTTTCTGAAAAGATATATATTCTTTAGAGAAAGATTTAATTATCCTCAAATTGAAATCCTATTCCTATTTTTGTAGGACTATCGTATAGATAATAAACTTAATTGCACCAATATCATCACTTTCCTTTTGATACGTCACATATAGGCTCTCGAACAGTAATGCAATAGCTATCTATTGGCGGGCAGTTTCAGTACCAATATTAAAATACTTACTGTTTTATACATGGAAATTTGTAAGTCAAGGATCCCGGGCTCTGTCCATAAATAATTTGTAATGCTGCAATGAGTATTATATTTTTCTTTAAAGTACCTTTTTTTTTTTTTTTGAATGAGAATAACGTTATAAGACACATTACATATCATTTCAATTTGCACGACAAAATCCGTATTTAACCACACCACTACCATGACACGCTTATATATATATATATATACAAACATAGTAAAAAATCATACCATAATTTATTAATTCAAATAACAGAATATTAAATAATGATAACGTGGTATATCCAAAAAGCTCATATTTTAATGCAAGATTGGCTTCAGGATCCATTTTATGATAATGCAAAATTAGAGATGCAGTAAAAATGTTAGAGAAAAAAAAACCATGTCACTATTATATATTTCGAATGACATTCATAATACAATAATCTTTCTCCTTGGTATTTGTTTTTTTTTCTTTTTTTACAATTTCGTGTTTTTTTTTTTGTGCGAAATATGCAACGTGACTAATCAATAAATCCATCGATCGTTGCTTCGGATTGTGATTTTATAAACTGTAAAGTTAGATCAATGAACATACTGAAAATAAAGCGATTACAAAATTCCTACCGCATAAAATTTTCAATTAGTAATGCATATCGATAAATGACATAATGAATTGCTTAATAACACTTAATGTATAGTGACTGGTATAATGTAAAAATTCTATTGGTTAAATCAAAATAAACTTAACCTAACGCTAAATTATATAATTTGGCAATACAGCGGCAGAATTCTTTACTCAAATCTCGACAACTAAACTTTAATCTTAACATATACAGAATTCAGACAAACCAAAGAAAAATCCTAACATACTATTATATAAATCAAAAACAAACATAATGATCAATAAAAAAAAAGAAATCAAAAATACAAGAAATAGACGTTTGAACTTATTTTAAAGCACTAATAAAAAATAATCAAACCTGATTTTAAATATAATGCTCTAACATCAACCTGATCTCTAATTTTATTTAATAATTATTAAGCAAGTTGACTTAGTTTAACTCTTTTCATTAAATATAAACCCTATATCGTATTACTAGTTTAAATTATAATCAAAATTCTTTATTGGTTGAGATTATAAAAAAATGTTTTTATAAATAAAACGTAGTTTAAATTGTCAAATTTAATTGATTTACTTTACTTTCATCTAACTTCTGAATTACTTCGCGAATTACTCAATTACTTTGATGTTTTATAAAACGAGACATATCGGTCAAGCGTAATGTCAAAAAAATTTTCAAGATAATGATTTAATTAAATTTATGACGATCTATATGCTTTATGAATAAAGACTTCTAAGCTAACATTAGTATCTTACAATAATTAGCATCCTTTATTATAACAAAAAATTTTAGTTATTTCATATTTACTATCTTTGTTTTTTCCTTTTACGCCAAAACCTTTGAAGTATCTTATTTTGAAAATTTTGAAATGTCTTTTTAAGACTATCGACAAAATCAAACTTGACATTTGATTGGCTAGAATTCACGTTTTATCCACATAAACTCAATGCCAAGGTCTTTTGGTATACATTTAACAGTTAATTATTCTCATATATCTATTTTATTGAATATAGATTGAATTGTCATAACCTATTTAAAGATCTAAACTGAATTCGCTTTCAAGACACGTTCGAACCCCATCATTCTTAAAAAGTTTTTTTTTTTTTTTTTTTACATATTTTAATATACTGTAGTCTCTTGATAATGGCTAAATGATGTTTTAAATTTCATTTAGAAAATGTAAAGAGACTAATTTTCACTTTATTTTATTTTCTAACTAGATATTTTCTTAAGAATTGATTATAAAATATTGATTACAATTTCGATATAAAATATAAATTTGATTATACTAGGGAACAGGAACTGTTGAGGTTCGGTGCTTTAATATTTAGATTTATAATTTATAACTTTCTTTAAAAAATTTATAAAATATATCCATACATCATTTAAAATAACAAGCCTATTTCAATAAATTTACATATAGTGTTTAAATTTAGTAATTGTAATTATATAATATCTTTAATAGAACTCGCTAACCAGCATTTCGCCAACAATCTACATCTTACCAGCACTAAACTATAAGTTAGGCCAATCCTAACTTAAATCGATCAACTTTGTCTGTAAAACAATTGTTAGCAAAATTGGGTTATATCTTTAGGCACGTGCATACATGAAGATATAGCAATTGCTGAATTATTAAAGCATGGAAATAATAAATAGAATGCTCTCAATTCAATAACTTCCTTTTACTTAATTTAATAATCTAAATACCAATATAAAAATAAGCAATAATTTTGGTTAATTATTAGTAAATCAAAATATTACTTACCATCGGGAACTTCAAAATCATCAATAGGTTGGCTGGGTTGACCTGCTAAAATATATACATATAAATATACTAAAGTTACAGTTTGAATTCAACTTGAGAAGATAAATATCATTACCTGCATTTACTATATTGACAGATTCAGAAATTTTTACAATAACATATTATTAACATTTTAAAAAAATATAAATGTCATTACCTGGTTTAGGGAGTTTTGAAATATTCAAAAATCGACTTGTATAAATAGCTTGTGGGACTCTTGTGGGTGTGTCTGATATTTGAATTGTGTCAATTTGACTTGATCATATGATAAGAAATTGTTGTCTAAATCCTTAACTTGCTTATATAATTCAGTGTTTTCATTTTGCAAATTACAAAAAAATTGGTCCATTCTATTAACTAAATCTTTAGCAGTTGGTCTGTTTTTAGGATCTGCGTCTAAGCATTTATTCATAAGATCCAAAAGTAATTGAGGAACTTCGCATCTAATTTTAGGTCTAAGGCCATAACAAATTTGAATTGCTAGTTCATTATTATGTGAAATATCATGATATGGAGGATATCCAGTAAAGACTTCTGACATAATTATTCCAAAAGAATAAATATCTGATTTTTGAGTATATTCCTTTCCATGTGCATATAATACCTCTGGAGCAATATAGGGAAGCACACCAAAAAGTGCTTTAGAAGTTGAGTCTTGTGATACTGGCTTACATAAGCCAAAATCAGTAATATAAGGACTATGCATAAAGTGATTAACTATATTTCCAGAATGAAAATCTTTATGCACTAATTTGGCTTTGTGAATTGTATTAAGCCCATCAGCTATGTGATATAAATTAAGTACTTTAGAAGCCCAATTTAATTCATTATATCTATTATCTAACAATTTTCTAAGACTTCCTTGCTCTGCATATTCCATAACCATTATGTAGTTACCATCTTTTGGGTTTTTGGTTATTCCATAAATTGCAACTGCTGAATTGCCCCCATGTTTATATTGATTTTTAACCTAAAATATTAATTAGAATAAATAAGATTATTACACTTTAATAATAATAAATTATAATGCTTACTTCTTCTAAAAATTTTTGTTTTATATCTTTAGAATTATCAAGGCCCTTTAAACAAACATGTATTTGTTGTAAAGGTCGATTCCATACATTTTTTTGATCATCAAATCCCATAATATATCCATCAATCCATACTGCCTTAAAAATGGTGCCAAAGCCTCCTTTAACAAGATACTTTATATTTGTGAATTTGCTAAAGGGTATCCATTCAATAATATCTTTAAATATTGATGCATTAAGTTGTATTTGTTGAATTAATTGATCAATATCATGATTGTCACTTGTCCAATTACAAAATTCTTTTTGAAACCTTAATATTAAACAATAATAAATATTATAATAATTAAGAGCTATGACTATAAGTGGGATTTACTCATTTTTTCTTATTCCTATTGGACAAAAAAAATCCTGCTTTTAGTCAATCAAATAATGTAGTAAGAAATTTTTTTTGTTAGAACATAAAAATGTGGTTTTGTAAATAAAATTTAAGTAAAAAACTAATTTTTTTTATACTAACCTGATCTTAAATTTTGATTGGTAGACAAAGAGTAGCATAGTTTACTTTGTCCAATCAGGAGCTGCACTTACAAATGCCCAATCAGAACTTGAGAAGAAATTATGATCTCCACGAAGTGAATAATCCTGATTATAATCATTTGATCAGTGTTTATAGTAGATACGTTATTGATGCAGATCACTATCTAAAATAGGGGTCAAAGCAGAATCACTTGCTATTCAACCAATCAAATTATAACTTATACAGAGGGGTCACCAAAATTCCAGATTGGGATGCATTAGAGTATATCAGAATCATAGTTAGCTAGATCAAAATTGATCAATTTTGCCTCAAGATCATAAAAAATTTTACTATCCATATATTAAATAAAAAATAACTAGCTAATAATTTTGCTATAAAACATGCTAACAACTAGGGCTAAATGCTGACCTAGATCTGATGCATATGACCTGGAATTTTGATAACCTCTTGTAAAATACATTAAATTAGATCTTTAGTGAAACAAAACAAAAAAAAGTGAAACCCCTAAAAAATATAAAAAATGGTAGTCTAAACCTATATTGGTGGATTAATTAAAAACATCAGAAAGGCAATTTTGCTTACTAGTATATAAAACAACCTAAAAATCTATCTAATTTTAACCTATGATGCCCCTAACCTAAAGTTAATTTGGTAAAATATATATTATAAGAATTTGCAATACTTTAAACATCCTCTTAAAATAGTAACTACCTATCAGTAACATAACTAAAACCTGCATCAACAATGTAGCTATCTCTGTTGTGGGTTTTATCCTTTTATAATAGTATTTATTATACTTACTTGCTATAGTAATACAAGTGATTTAGATAAAGTTATATTAGATTTATATTGGAATAATCATAATTTCTATAGTAATTTACTGTAAATAAAAATTCTGGTTCACTGTACTTACTCACTATAGTTATACAAATAATTTAGATATAGTTATATTAGTTTTGTATTAGAATGAACATAATTTCTATATTGATTTACTATAAAAAATTCTTACTGACTATTGTAATGATACAAGATATAGCTATGTTAGTTTTGTATTAGAATGAACATGATTTCTATATTGATTTGTAAAAATTTTGGTTTACTGTACTTACTCACTATAGTGATACAAGTAATTTAAATATAGTTATATTAGTTTTGTATTAGAATAAATGTGATTTTTATATTAATTTACTGTAACAAATTCTTACAGACTATTGTAGTAATACAAGTGATTTAGATATGGTTATGTTAGTTTTTTATTAGAATGAATGTGATTTTTATATTGATTTAATATAAAAATTCTTACTGACTTTGTAGAGATACAAGTAATTTAGATATAGTTATGTTAGTTTTGTATTCAGAATAAACATAATTTCTATATTGATTTATGTAAAAAATAGGAAACTCTTTCTAACGATCACTTGAACCAAATTACCAACGGAAGAAAAACAAGAAGTTTTTTGTTGGAGAGTTGCCTGTACTTAATGTATAGTAGGATAACACAGAAAAACGGTTTTTATAAAGGTTAACTAACTTTCCAGGGACTCCTTTATATATTCGACATGCAAGCCAAAAGCGTACTTTTACAAGATAACTGGCAGAAGGTGGAGCCCTTGTACGAGAAATTTTGGTGGAGATTAAAGTTTTCTTCTGTCGACGAAGTTTCCTGTGGAAAAACAATGGGGAACAACAAAAAACTGAATTTTTCACTACAACCTCTCCTTTAAATTTCTTTCGAGTATCGTCTTACTTCCTTTTGAATTTTTTCGAAATTTTCACCAAAAAGTGGGAATCCTAGCTTACCCCCTCCAAAAGATCGGCAGTGTTTACTCCTTCCGAATTT
>QKWP01001407.1:23930-76553 GCA_003550325.1 Gigaspora rosea
ATACAAGTAATTTAGATATGGTTATGTTAGTTTTGTATTGGAATAAATATGATTTCTATATTGATTTACTATAAAAAATTCTTACCAACTATTGTGGTAATACAAGTGATTTAGATATGGTTATGTTAGTTTTGTATTGAAATGAATGTAATTTCTGTATAAGTTTACTGTAAAAATTTTTACTTGCTATTGTAGTAATTTTGATATGGTTATGTTAATTTTGTATTGAAATAGTGTAATTTCTATATTGATTTACTGTAAAAAATTCTGGTTTATTGTACTTACTTGCTATAGTAATACAAGTGATTAGATATGGTTATGTTGGTTTTAAATTAGAATGAACATAATTTCTATATTAATTTACTGTAAAAAATTCTGGTTTACTGTACTTACGAGCTATAGTAATACGAGTAATTTAGAAATAGTTATGTTAGTTTTGTATTAAAATAAATATAATTTCTATATTGATTTTGTAAAATTTTTACTGACTATTTTGGTAATACAAGTGATTTAGATATGGTTAGAATGAATCTAATTTCTATATTGATTTACTGTAAAAAATTCTTACTGACTATTGTAGTGATACAAGTAATTAAATATGGTTATGCTAGTTTGTATTGGAATAAATATGAATTTCTATAATGATTTACTATAAAAAATTCTTATGAACTATTGTGTGATACAAGTAATATAAATATGGTTATATTAGTTTTGTATTGAAAAAACATAATTTCTACACATATATTGATTTACTATAAAAAATTCTTACTGACTATTATAGTAATACAAGTGATTTAGATATGGTTATGTTAGTTTTGTATTGGAATAAATGTGATTTCTATATTAATTTACTGTAAAAAAAATCTGATTTACTGTACTTACAAACTATTGTAGTGATACAGATATGGTTATGTTAGTTTTGTATTAAAATGAACATGATTTATATATTGATTTACTATAAAAAATTCTTACTGACTATTGTGGTAAAACAAGTGATTTAGATATAATTATATTAGTTTTGTATTGGGATGAACATGATTTCTATATTAATTTATATAGGTTGAATCAATGAATAATGGGTACATACCAGGTATATAACGGAAAACCAGTTTCCTGTTATGTACTCAATATTTTATCATAAATCTGCCAAATAACTGATACATAATGAGGGCATATAGGTTGCATATAGGTAAAATAACTAGAGGTAGATCGATATCGGTAACATAACAGTAATATACAGAGACATCTCATTATCTTACTCTTAGTACTATTTGGACTAAGAGTAAGATAATGTGATGTTCCTGTATATTCCTGTTATGTTACTAATATTGATCTACTTCCTGTAATGTTATCTATATGCAACCTATATGCCCCTAATATGTATCGGTTATTTGGTATATCTATGGTAGAATAACAGGTACATAATAGAAAACTGGGTTCCCATTATATATCTGGTATGTACCAGTTATTTATTGATTCAACCTGTATTACTTTAAAAAATTCTGGTTTATTGTACTTACAAACTATTGTGGTAATACAAATAATTTAGATATAGTCATGTTAGTTTTGTATTGGATTAAACATGATTTCTATATTGATTTACTGTAAAAATTCTTGTTTACTATACTTACTCACTATAGTAATAAAAGTGATTTAGATATGATTATATTAGTTTTGTATTGGAATGAATATGATTTCTTTATTGATTTATTGTAAAAAATTCTGGTTTACTTACGAGCTAAAGTGATAAAAGTAATTTAGATATGGTTATGTTAGTTTTGTATTAGAATGAATGCAATTTCTACATTGATTTACTATAAAAAATTCTGGTTTACTGTACTTACTCACTATAGTAATACAAGTGATTTAGATATAGTTATTAGCTTTGTATTGGAATAAATATGATTTCTATATTGATTTACTGTAAAAAATTCTTACAGACTATTGTGATGATGCAAGTTATTTAGATATAGTTATATTAGTTTTGTATTGAAATGAATGTGATTTCTATATTAATTTACTATAAAAAATGCTAGTTTACTATACTTACAAACTATTGTGATAATACAAGTAATTTAAATATGATTATATTAGAATAAACATGATTTTTATATTGATTTACTGTAAAAAATTCTTACCGACTATTATGATAATATGGATACAGTTATATTAGTTTTTTGTCTGTAATAAACTTGATTTCTATATTGATTTACTATAAAAAATTCTGGTTTACTATACTTACTCGCTATAGTGATAGAAGTAATTTAGATATAGTTATATTAGTTTTGAATGTTTCTATATTGATTTACTATAAAAATTCTGGTTTACTGTATTTACGGGCTATAGTGATACAAGTAATTTAGATATGGTTATATTAGTTTTGTATTGAAATAAATGTAATTTCTATATAGATTTACTGTAAAAAAATTCTGGCTTACTATACTTACTCACTATAGTGATACAATAATTTAAATATAGTTATATTAGTTTTGTATTGGAATGAAAGTAATTTCTATATTGATTTACTGTAAAAAAAATTCTTACAAACTATTGTAACAATACAAGTGATTTAGATATAGTTATTTTTAATTTTGTATTAGAATGAACATAATTTCTATATTAATTTACTATAAAAATTTTGCTTACTAAACTTACTTGCTATAGTAATACAAGTAATTTAGATATGGTTATGTTAGTTTTGTATTGGAATAAATGTGATTTCTATATTGAAAAATTTTGGTTTATTATACTTACAAGCTATAGTGATACAAGTGATTTAGATATAGTAATATTAGTTTTGTATTGGAATAACTATGATTTCTATATTAATTTACTATAAAAAATTCTGGTTTACTGTACTTACTCGCTTTAGTGATACAAGTGATTTAGATATGGTTTTGTTAGTTTTGTATTGGAATGAATATGATTTCTATATTGATTTACTGTAAAAAATTCTGGTTTACTGTACTTACTTGCTATAGTGATACAAGTAATTAGATATGGTTATATTAGTTTTGTATTAGAATAAACATAATTTCTATATTGATTTACTATAAAAAATTCTTACTAACTATTGTAGTGATACAAGTGAGGTTATGTTAGTTTTGTATTTGAATAGACATGATTTCTATATTGATTTACTATAAAAAATTCTGGTTTACTGTACTTACTTGCTATAGTAATACAAGTAATTTAGATATAGTTATGTTTGTTTGGTATTGAAATAAACATGATTTCTAAATTGATTTACTATAAAAAATTCTTACAGACTTTTGTGAAGATACAAGTGATTTAGATATGGTTATGTTAGTTCTGTATTGGAATGAATGTATTTCTATATTGATGTATTGTAAAAAATTCTTACTGACTATTATGGTAATAAAAGTAATTTATATATAGTTATGTTAGTTTTGTATTAGAATAAATGTGATTTCTATAGTAATTATGCAAGTATTAAAGTTATGCTAGTTGTCTGAAGTGTAGCAGAGAACCCTTAATTTCTATGCAGTGATACAAAAGTTACGTTTTTGTATTGTTTATGATGCATCCATAATAAGAATATTAAAAACATAACTTTGAAATTTTTGTTTGTATAAAATTCATATAAACTATTTGTTTTTTTTTAATTTTGTTTAGTGAGTACAATTTTTTAAACTAGATATATATTTATATATAAAATATGTTCATATAAAAAATTTTTTTATGTATATCATAAATTCAATATTAAAAATTTTTGTGCACAAAATTGTGCACTATTATATAGTGCATAAATTTGTGCACAATAAATTTTAATATTGAATTTATGATATATATAAAAAATTTTTTTCATATAAACATATTTTATATACTAATATATATCCTGTAATTCTTTGATCCTTTTATTACTTTAATTTATTTGATTCTGTAAATTGATTATATCTTAATTTAAAAAATTGTGCTCACTAAACAAAATATACACTGGTCTCACTTGTATGTTTGTATAACACGACAAATTTCATATAATTTCACTCCAAACTTTTGTTTCCTAATGATTGAGTATAAAAATTCTGTTACTTTACTTACCAACTTGTGATTGGCATATGTGGTAATCAAATTATTATTTACTTTTAAACTTTTTAAACAAGTACAGTACTAAAATTTACAAATGCATATCATACTTACATCCTATCAACTAATTCATAAGCCTTCTTTGCCCATTCATTATTAGGTTTAATTCTTAATAATGTCACCAAGTCAATGATTGATTCATTATACCTTTTCATTATATAATTAATTTCACCTCTATATCTTAAAGCTATTGTATTATCTGGTACAATTTCTAACAATCTAGTTAAATCTTCAAATGCTTCATTATATTTGCCCATAATAAAATATAATTTGCCTCGGTAGCTTAATTCAAATGTATTATTTGGTTCTTTTTCTAGTGATTTTGTTAAATCATTGATTAAACTAACAAGCATAGTTTCATATTCCCCTATAATAAAATAAACCCTTTCTTAATATTCCAATGCTAATGGATTATTATTTGGCAGTATACTACTGTTTTCATATCCATTAGTCATTGCTATCAAATGAAATATATATATGAACAAGATTAAATTCTAAATAAGCCAAAAATTTAAACCCTTTGAATAAATTTACCAGAATATTTGAATATTTCGTTGCCAAAGTTCGCTTTTACTGACCCGCCTTGTGATCTAAACCCAACACAAGGATATAGAATGCCTTTGAAATTGCTGTGTAAATGGCATGCAATCCCTTAAAATATTTTATAATTATTAAATTTCTGTCTATTCGTTTTAAAATATAACTTTTAATTCTAAATGTTGATTACCTAAGTTAATTCCATTTTTAGTATAAAATACTATGTTTTCCCTAAAATTTAGATAGCATCCAACTATATCACCAGTAGTATATCCAGGAATATATCCCGAAATATATCCAAAAACTCCGCGAAATGATTTATCATATGGCGTTCCGCTTCCTGAACAAAAAGAATATCCATCGTCACCATGATAACCACACCCCCATGATTCGTTTTCCTGTCCTAAAGATATGATATAGACGTTAATCTATAATAAGAAAATAAAATAAAAATTTGTTATTACCAGGCATGAGCATATTATTTATATAATTTGAATCGTCTTTTTTTTTATCGCTTTGCTTTGTACAATATCCAATTCCAATCATTCTATTAAGAAAATGGAAATAAAAGATTATAAAAAATCATAACAAAGGTGATGTTTATAATAGTGTTACAAATCGAAAATCGATTAATTGTAAAGTTGATAACTAATCGATTTGAATTTTACAGACCCATCTTAGTCAATTAATCGATTAGTCGAACTAATCGATTAATCGACTGGCCAACTAATCGATTAATTAAATAAAATCGATTAATCGGTTGAAAAATTTTCATCGATTTGCATCACTAGTTTATATAAAATAATTATTAATGATACCCATTTTTTCCTTTATCTATAATTTTAATTTCAAAGTAAAATATCCCACACACTGAAGGGGCTGGATGATTTGCTCGAACGACAGCAGCTTTATAGTCGTCAGGATCTTTAATTAAAAGAGGTTTTAATAAATTAAAAGGCTATAATGATATTCTTTAAATGCCAATAATTACAGTAGCACATTAAATATGTTTCTGCAAGATTTCTTCTCATTTTAATATTACCCGTATAAATCACTTTAAGGCCACTTGAATCTATTTCAATAAACGGTGATTTGTCTTTAATATCCCATGCAGTCGGCAAAGCAATATCATTGTATGAAGTTATTAAATCTAAATCTCCCATAGCTGTAGGTTAAAATCAATTCAAATCTTTTGTTAATGAACAAAAAGTAATTTACAGAAATATTAACGAGCACAATATACGATATTTATATTTTGTAAGCTTGATCGGTATGCTACACATAATTTTATTGTCTTTATTATTTAATTTATTTTTACTTAATTTAATTAATTTTTAAATTAGTGTTACGGCTAAATGATAAATATTTTCATAACTTAATCTTATCGATATCGATATTTTGTTTGTGTAATCCCTGCGAATAAATATGAATAAACGAAATTGTTGCGAATAAGAATTTGGTGTGTAATATATAGTTAATGAATGCGAAGCAGACAATAACTACGTACTCTTTCAGCATGAATCATGTGGGAAGTATTGTATGGTAAAGCTATATTATGCAATTATAAGTCAAATGAATATCAAATGATCTAACCGCCCATTAACAACGAAGCAATGTTGGAATAAAGATTCAGAAAAAACGGACAACGGAAGAACTCGGAATTTTTTAGATCATCAAGTTTTAGCGGAACTAAAAATACCTAAGCATATCAGAAACTTTGACATAAATATAAATAGTAGTAGCAAACTAATTAGTTTATATAATCAAAAATCAAAATCGCATTTTTTCTCGGAACTGTGATCAATCAATCCTTAAAATAATATATAGTTAGAAAATAAGAATAAAGTGAAAATTAGCCTCCTTACATTTTCTAAATAAAATTTAAATACTATTTAGTCATTATCAAGAGACTATATTAAAATATGCAAAAAAAAACCTCTAAGCAATGATTGGGTTCGAACGTGTCTTGAAAGCGAATCCAGTTTAGATCTTTTAAATTGTTTATGACAATTCAATCTATATTCAATAAAATAGATAGATGAGAATAAATATATGACATTGAGTTTATGTAGATAATAATGCGAATGTCAATCAATCAAATTTCGAGTTTGATGTCATCGATAGTCTCAAAATGCCATTTTCAAAATAAGATACTTCAATGGTTTTTTGCGTAAAAGGAAAAAAAAACATCTAGATATTATAAAAATATGAAATAACAAACATTTTTGTTATAATAAATAATACTAATTATGTTAGCTTAGGAGTGAAAACTCTTTTTCACAAAGTATATAGATCGTCATAAATTTTATGTGTTGTAACTTACAAATCCATTAATTCATTAATCACACGACATTACACTACGTACTTCGAAATTGTTTTGGTCATAAAGTTTTGCCAGTTCGTTACTAATCCATTTTTGTAATGCGAAACGTTACGCCAATATGTAAAAATGTTGTATAACATTTCGGCCTATAATCCAACCAATTAAAAACCTAGGTTTTTGCAGGCCTGATCTCTATACGTAACAGGCACGTAATTCATTAACGATAATGGATAAACTAATATCGACATCTTTATTAATTCAAATTTTAGAAATAATACATAAAATACTGTACTGATAAAAAGTTAAATTGGCTATAATATAAACATTTAACTAAACAATTTTCTAACTTTTACTTACCTTGTCAATCGTTGTATACTTTGCAAGAGAAAAATACTTTAAAGTAGTTACTGATTGATTAACTTACGTTAAATTTCTATTGTAAACATTTGATTATACAGCTATGTAAATATATATATAAATTTCCAAAATTTCTTATAATGTGTAATATGAATATGACTTTGAGCATCAAAATTCACATCCTTTTACCCTCTTTTCATAAAAGATGGCAACGATGTCTGTTGATTTTTCTAGTGTACTAGAATCCCTGGTTAATCATGGAGTGAAGAAAATTCAAGATAACCCCATCAGAAAAGTTGTTTTTGTTCTCGGAAATGAGTCTGCTGGTTAGCAAAATTTAAAATATGAATTGTGTACAGAAACCCAAATCATGAATTTTAAAGTAACCCCAATTTTTTTTTTTATAGACTTAGATTCTATCGTGGGATCAGTATCTTATGCATATCTAAGCACTCTATCTTGCCCTCTTGATACTGTATACCTTCCGATTATTCAAATTCCAAGATCAGATTTTTCTTTACGCCCAGCATGCGAATTTGTTTTTCAAAAATGTGATATTTCCACCGTTTCTTTAATCTTTCTTGATGAAATTTCGGATCATCTCTCTACTATTTCGACATCATATAGTATCAGCTTAATCCTCATAGATCACAATAAATTGATGGGTATTTGGAATCAGTTTGCGGATAAAGTTGATACAATTTTAGACCATCATCATGATGAAGGTCTGTATTTAAATATCAGAGAGAGATGTATTGAAAAAGTCGGATCTGCTACATCATTAGTGGTTTTGAAATTTAAAGATGAGTGGAAAAAGAAACTTAATGAAGAAAATACACAAAATTGGTATAAATCAATTGCGAATCTCCTATTATCAGCAATTTTAATTGACACAGTGTTATTAGACTCTTCAATCGACAGAACAACACAAAAAGACCAAGAAGCTGTAGATTTCTTGCTGGACATCCTACAACCTCCAAATCACGAGACTTTTATTAAAAATTATCATGATGAGATTAAAAATGCTAAATTCAACATTACTCATCTTTCAAGTTTTGACCTATTACGAAAAGATTATAAAGAATATAATTTAGAATGGACAATAAAAAATGAAACAAAAACTTGTGTTATGGGAATTAGTTCTGTGGGCTGGATCTTAAAAGATTGGATTCTTCGTGAAGGTGGTATTGAAAGATTTATGGAGGTAGTGGGAAATTATATGCAAGAAAAAAAATTAGATTTAGAAATTATCATGTTGACATTCGATTATAAAGGTGAAGTAAGATTTAAAAGGGAGATGGTTATTTATTCAAGAAGAGGACCATTTTGCCAAAAAGAAGTTTTAGAAAAGTTTGAAGAAACTATTGAACTGAAAGAGGTTAAAATTTTTGGAAATGAAGATAATAGAAAGGAAAAGGAAGAAAGTATATTTAAATATTATGAACAAAAAAATATTACAATGTCTAGAAAAAAAGTTTATCCTATTATTAAAGACTTGGTTTCAGCAAAATAGAAATTTTGAACAAATATGTTTTTGTTACAAATTGGTAATTTATTCTTTTTTTTTTGTATATAATAAGCAAATTTCTTATATAATTAAAAAATTAACTTTGTTTTTTAAAAAAAAAGATACCAACAACTTCTTAAATAAAATTTTATTAAGTTACTTTATTTATTGTTTTTAAATACCTTTATTTAAAATGATAAATTATTTTAAATTTTTAAAATTTTTAACAAAATTTATATATTTATGATTTTTATATTTATGTGAGCTTTATAAAAAAAAGTTATTGTAGAATTAATAAGCTTTTTTATAAAAAATTTTATTAATAATTATGTATTTATATTAATTTTTTATATTATTTGAAAAATTTTAACAAATTTTTTAATAATAGCATATAATAACATCTAAACTGTCATTCTGCTCTGCCACCATTGTAAAACAATATTGAAGCATAACATTTATTAATCCTGTATAAATTCATTTCATCACAATTTTAACAGAATTCTTCACCTAACATCCTTATAAAAAACTCGCCAATCTTTGGAAAATAATCCGATTGTGAAACAGTATCATGATGTGACCCATTCTCTATTTCCTGAATCATTTTTCCACCACTAGTGTTCGCCAATTCATATAAAATTTTCATATGTTGAGGTGGCACAATTTCGTCCTTTAAACCTGAAAGAAATAAAATTGGAATCGTTTGAAGTTTTGTTATGTAGTTTTCAGATGGCCAAATTTCAGAACAAAGGAAGGTTAAATAGCGAAGATTTGGAGCTATATGGGGAATTATTTTTGGCTATTAATTCATTGATATTTTGTATTGGTTAATGAAGAATGATAATTAATATATATAAATCGCTTGATAAAGTTAACTATATAAAACTTACAATACTTAAAAAAGTATTTTCAATAATCAGTGCATCAACTTTAGATTCGTTCCTAGAAACCAAATCGAGTGCTACAGCTCCACCAAGTGCTTGTCCAAATACTATTAATTTCGTATCTTTTAGTATACTATCTTGTTTAATATAATCCAATGCAGCCTATTTTTAGAGAAAATTCTTAAGATTAGTAACAAAATATTTTATAAAAAAATTACTATAATGTTTTACAACCTGTGCGTCCAGACGAAGTCCTTTTTCTGAAGGGGATCCCTTACTTTTACCATATCTACAAAAATTAAGTTTATTAAGAATAGAAATTTATTATTTAATCTAAAATTACGATAATGACTCACCCTCTATAAGAAACCAACATAACATTACATTTGAAATCTTTAAAGAATTTTCGTGCAATTGGTAATCTATGACCCTATATCCAATATCTTATGAGAAAAGTCGAAAAAAAATTTTACAGTATTAATAAATTAAAAATCATACCATATTACCACTAGTTCCCTATTCAAAAAAAAAAAAAAAGAAAAAAAAAATCTTAAAGACTTTTTGTCATATAAGACATAACATGAACGAACTTACATGAAGCATTAATACAGTAGGCCTTGTGCTAGCTCCTTCAATTCTTTTACAAACATAAGCACGAATCTTTACATCATCTCTTGTTTCTAAAACTAAACTAATATAATTCATGCCATAGTCTGACGGTTTTGGTACCTGTAATTGTTTTTATAAGAATTTATGAAAATTTATGAATCAAAATGGTTCAAATAAGATTTTAAAAGTTAACGTGCATTTATTTACAAGAATGAAAGCATGTATAATTTAATATTTGATATTTATTTATCAATCATGACATAGAATGTCTCAATGCATATCATTTTTTCAAAAATCTCGTAATCTTGGAAAATATTTACGTACATGCTTTCTGGATCCTTTAGGATAATTAGCAGTATAAATCAAACTACATTGAAACGTATATAATAATGCTATTCCACTAATAATTATAGTCGTGCTTCCAAGTATAAGATATGGTAAAGTAGATTTTGCAAGCTGGCTACCTGACCTCTTGGAAAAGTAACTGCTCATTTTTTTTGCCAAGAAAAGGAATCGGGAAGTATGTTTATTACAATTTTTGTGTTACATGTATATCAATGCACACTACAGTACTAAAAGAGCATTGTAACCTAATATGGAGGGATGGTTAAAGCCATGTACCCACGTGATTTTTTGAAATTTTAGTTAAAATTAGGGTCGGGTTAAGGTTAGGACCAGCACATAGGTAAAATTGCTTTCCCAACATTTTTTATGATAGGTTTAGACAGCCGTTTTTATGTTCTTGCGTTTTTTTTTGTTTTTTTGACTTCTCCGGTTGGTTGATTTACACAAAAATGACACGTGGGTACATGGCTTCCCCAATACGGAAGTTTTTTTGTAGTAAAGATTACCAATTTTTACGTACGCAGTCGTCAAGAGACTTAGGTAGCTCTCCCACAAAAAATTGTTCACCCAGCCAATCAAATTTAAGATCAGGTGTAACGTGATAGTCAAAACAAACGTTTTTTATTTTCTAAAAAGTTGCGTATAAACCTAAAAAACGCGTTATATTTGGGGTTAGGGTGAGTATAACGCAGAGTTAGAATGCTCTATCAGTAAAATTTCACAAGGAACACTTTTAATTAGGCCGCAGAAGGTGGTTTCCTAATTAAAATTTAAAGCTATTTTTGTTTTTTTGTAATAAGGTGGTTTCGTTTCGAATTTTACGTTACACCTGATCCTGAAATTCGATTGGCCAATATTACAGGGGGTGAACAATTTTTTGTGGGAGAGCTACCTAAGTCGCAGTGAAGATCTATGTTGTTTTAATTATAGGCATTTAATGAACTGAAAAAGTTATTACGTATGTATTTGAATACAATGATTGTAATAATTACGGAATTACAAAAACTTAACCTAAGGTTGTCTGCTAAAATAGGGGGGACCATTAAAGCCAGGTGCCTTTATATGTTTTTTATTATTTCGGGTAAGGGTTAGTTAGAAGTTAGAGTTAGGATGTCTTATAGGTAAAATTGCCTTCCCGACATTTTTTATTAATGCTTCGAGACAGGTTTAGACACTCATTTCTTGTATTTTTGGTGTTTTTCATTTTTTTTTCTTTGATCAAAATTTATTACAATTTGATTGGCTGTCAGTCACGTGATAGCACCTGGCTTGTTAAAATAGGGGGTAGGGTGTCCAGGATTATGCGATGCGATGAGGTAAATTATGCGAAATAAATTTAAAATTATGCGATCGATTATGTGATTTTTTATTATTGTACACATATGTGATTGTTTCTATTCTTCTGAAAATTTTACCTCAGTAATTTAGGTTCATTCATTTTCTACATCGGAACTTTTCGGAACAAATATTTCTCTGTCCCAAATTTCGAGGTTCAGGGGAGACTGTCCCAAATTAGGGGGTCATTTAAAGCAGGGTGCAATCACGTGATATGGCACCAATCAACTTGTTTGTTTTGATCAACCCGGATCAGCCCGACAAAGAAACAAAGAAGAAAAAAAGTGAAAAAACGCAAAAATACAAGAAACGAGTGTCAAAACCTACCTTGGGGCATTAACAAAAAATGTTGGGAAGGCAATTTTACTATAATACTATTCTTAACCCTAACCACCGCTAACCCTTACCCTAACTTTAATTAAAAAATCAAAATCATATAACTGCACCCTGCTTTAAATGACCCCCAAATTAGGAAATAGTCGGGACGATCATTACACAATTCATTAAAGTTTTTTATACAGTTTACAATACTCTTTTCGCGAGGTCATCGTGGCTTATTCGCATTATGAAACGTGATAAATTAGTATACAAACTTGTGGCTTTCGTATTGTACTTTAATAAAATAGTTGGATTCAAGATGATTTACCGGATATTTATATTACGATTTATGTATTTATAAGTTATAATATAAATATCCGGTGAATCATCTTGAATCCAACTATTTTATTAAAGTACAATACGAAAGCCACAAGTTTGTATACTAATTTATTACGTTTCATAATGCAAATAAGCCACGATGACCTCATGAAAAGAGTACTGTAAGCTGTATAAAAAAACTTTAATGAATTGTGTAACGATCATCCTGACTATTTCCTAATTTGGGACGGTCTCCCCTGGAATTTCGAGGTAGGACCGTCCCGAGTGCCCCGAGTTGTAGATCGTTACACAATTGATTCGGAAATTTTTTTTATACGTTTTACAGTACTTTTTTCGGAAGCTCGGGTAGATTATCTCATCTGTGAACCTGGCAAAGTGTACTTAATATCTTGAAGTTTTCATATCATACTATAATAATATCAGTTAAATCATTCTAAATCATTCGACCTTCAAGTTATACTTTACTTACCGAAGTTATAAGTAAATTACGATCCTTACGTTGACAAAATCTTCTGTATTGAACAAAAAAAACGTAAAAAAACCTTAATAACGTTAATATAGGGTGAAGAACTTAGTTTGTATATTTTTTTTTTATTTTACGTTTTGCATAGATATCCTTTAAAATTGGAAGTATATGAATTAAGTTAATTAACTATGCGGTTTATTAATAATATTATTGTAGGTGCTTTTATAATATGATAAAGAAGCTTATAGATAAGATGTATTAAAATCGCAGAGGTTTCTTATTAGAATGATAGCTGTGTAAGATAGTATAGTATTAGATATTAGAAATCTGAGTAGATATAGGAATAGATGTAGAATTAGACGTAGAATTAGACGTAGAATTAGACGTAGAATTAGACGTATAATTAGACGTATAATTAAACATATAGATTATTAGATTTTGTAAATAAATAAAAAATAAGCACTATGAAAAGGTCAATAATCCCGATTTAAATTAATAAATACATGTTATTATTTAGCAGTAACATTTAAAGGCATTTTTTTGAGCTTTAGCTATAAATTTTAATAAATTTTAATTAAATTTCGTTTTTTTTTTCATTTAAAAAAATTTATGAATTGATTGGCTAATCAACACGTGATCTTTTCACATGATAAAAATTTACAATTTTAATTGGCTAAACTAATATGCGTGATCGGGATCATCATTTCCTTATTTGGGACGGTCCTACCTGTAGTCCCAAATTACAATTAAGTTCCGAATGAATTTAAACCAACCAATCATATTCCAGCCACGTGATCTGAGTGTTTTTTTGTCTAATTATGCGAAGCATATGCGATGCGGTAAATTATGCGCATATTATGCTTTCGCATAATCCTGGACACCCTAATAGGGGGTCGTATAAAGCAGAGACAAATCATGTGATCAACCGCCAATCAAATTATAGAATTTTGATGAAGCAAAAATGAAAGAGAAGCGAAAACCTTGAAAAATACAAAAAACAGCAGTCTAAACATACCTCGATGTGTTAATCAAAAATGTCGTGAAGGCAATTTTGCTTATATATATTTAACTAAAATCTAATCTAACCCTAATATAGGACGACCCTAACCCTAAAGTTAATTGAAAAAATTATTAAATATGAGTTGTCTCCGCTTTAGACGTCCCCTAAAATAGGTAACTTTTAAGATTTAGAAAATTTTTACTGACATTTTTAAAAGCCATAATATCTAATGTACAGCCTTTTATATTTTTTAAGAGAATCTGTAGAAAGCTTTTAATTTTGGCAATTTCAGGATTTTAGTTTCTTTTTCCGAAAATATTAGCTCCGAAAAAAATGCCTCATTCGAACTCTTATATATTCCCTAATGCTATACGAAATTTTTATAAAAAAAAAATTAAAGGACGGATGCTTTTTCTTTATTTAACACCTCGTGAATATAGATGCTTGTGAAACAATTTCACCACTATTGGTGAAAATTGGATATGAATTTGTTAAATTGGTGAAATTAATTTCACCAGCATCTATACTCGTGAAAACCAAGTATATACGTATAATTACCGGTATTTTAGTCCAACAAAAATAAAATTTTTTAAAGAGTGTCTAAATTAAATAAAATGATTTAACAAGCTTTTATATAATAATACTTTAGAAACTCTGTATTGGTGATTTTACGTAAAATTCTAACTAGCATAATAGAATATAGTTTAAAAAAAATTTTGCATTCACAAAATTTAATAAATCGATTGAAAACATGTGATTCAAATTCGTTAAAATTTCAGCTCTAAATAAAAAAATCTCATTTAGGTTGATGTTTATTACTTAGTTGGCAAAGGTTGCCTCCCTCTATGGTTAATAAAATGATCTGATTGGTTGAAAAATGAATCGTGTTTAATCATTTCGATCAAAAAAACCTACCATCTTTTTGTTTCATAGAGTTACTCTGATTGGCTAAAATTTAAAATCCGCATTTTGCACAATTAAATTCGATTAATCGAAATTATTGAGCAGCACTTAGATCACTAGCAAATCTCATTGAGGGAGCTGTTTGAGAACAATCTAAGAGTATTCTCAAGCAGCACGTTCGATGTGATTAGATAGTGATTGAGATAGTGCTCAACCATTATGACGTTATTAATTGTCACGGCTGATGCTGAAGTTGGCTGATGCTGAAGCCTTGACCTATTTTGATATAAAATTTTAACTTTTTTTTTGGATGTTTTTTTCGCTTTTGTCTTATAGGATTAGGATAGGATTTGGGTATAGATTTTATATTTATAGAGTATATGTAGATTTCAGCAGGGCTTATAGTTTCCAATCAAGACCCCTGAGCTTCAGCTTCAGCCAACTTCAGCATCAGCGTGACATTAATTAACCCATTTTTGAGAACCGATAGTATGGATGTTGAAGACCGATAACATGGATGATAATATGCTCACGTAACTTCTCAATATGATTAACTGTTAATTTATGATCATGTTGGTGCACAAGTATTGCGATTAATTAAAATATTGATTGCGATGCTTGAGCAAACATCTTTATCATTATTAACAATTAGCAATTATTGTTTTTACAAATCGAAATAAAAAAAAATGAAAACGATGGATCAACGAAAGGATAAAGCAATTTACGACACTTCCAATTTCTGTGTTTCTTTTTCATAATTTACAACAAACCAACAAAACGTCCTTTTTTGTTTGCGGGGAAGATTTTTAGCATAAGAAATAAGGTAATAATTCGTCGAACGTTTGTAGTGATTTTGAAGATATATAACGATAATGATGTAAAAAGAGTGAAGTACTTGAACAATTATTTTTTCTAATCAATGAAACACTTCGCAACTCTATGATAAAAAAAGGACTATCTCTTGTTTATTGGAATGATAATACCCTTGTTCGGTTAAACGAACTTCCACTAATAAAAATTTTCTTTCGGATTTATACTTTCATCACGTGTTTTATTCATTGGAATAATCAATATAATTGATTCGTAAAACTATTTTTTTACAAATAAAAATTTACCCTCAGACCCGTTCCGATAGATTGATTAAGGTGCTTGAGAACAGCCTAAGCATGCAAATCAGGTTTTTATAACATTGACTTGGTCGATAGTTTAGGCCTCGACTACTTAAGTAAAATTATCTGACTGTTAAAAGCTATATTTAAAAGTAAAAATGTTAATGGTTACAGAGTATAATTTGTTGTTGGTAATGTTAAATTACTTAGTAATTTAGATTAAAATACATTGGGCGTAAACAAGGTTTGAAATTACAGGCTTTTATTTATTTTAATTTTTTTTTTTTTTTAGTGAATTTATCTACTGACTTCTTATTATAAAAAGAACGCAATTTTAAGGAAACATAAAATACTAACAATTTTTATGATCGGCATATACTGTATTAAAAATGGCTTTATATGCATTTATAAATATATAATACTATGATCATACAAGACTAATATTTATCTAGTTAGAATAATACTTAACAAAGCTCTTAGAAATGATAAATTTATGCATATTAGAATAATATTTACAAGGAAAATTTGTTTTAAAATAATTAATTTGTTCACTAGAAAGAGTTAATGAGGTTAATGTAGTATTTTTACAAAGAGCCTCTGCTAATACTTGACCTCCTTTAATACCAAGTCGTATATCAGAAATATCTAAAGAAGTTAAAGTAGTATTCTTATAAAGAACTTTTACTAATGCTTGTACCCCTCTAGAACCGATATAATTATTACCAATATTTAAATTGGTTAAAGAAATGTTATTATAAAGAGCTTCTGCCAATGCTTCTGCATTTTTAGGATTAAGGTTATTATTATAAACAGATAAAGAAGCCAAAGTAGTGTTTAGATAAAGTGCTTTTGCTAACGCCTCACCACCTTCAGAACAAAGATAATTAAAACTAAGATCTAAAGAAATTAATGTTGTGTTTTTACAAAGAGCTTCCGCTAATGTTTTTCCACCTTCAGAGCCAAGTGCATTATTGGAAAGATATAAAGAAGTTAAAGCGACATTTTTACAAATAATATCTGCTAATGCTTTAGGGCTAGTGAAATAATTATTACAAAGATTTAAAAATTTTAGAGTGGTGTTTTTATAAAGTGCCTCTGCTAATGCCATTGACCCACTAGAACAAATATTATTATCACCAATATTTAAATCAACTAAAGCAGTATTTTTATAAAGTGCTTCTGCTAAAGCTTCAGCACCTTCTGAACGAAGTCGATTAGTTTGAATAGATAATGAAGAAAGAGTAGTGTTTATGCAAAGGGCTTTTGCTAATGCTTTTCCACCTTCAGAACCAAGGCAATTAAAATCAAGATTTAAAGAAATCAGAGTAGTATTCTTACAAAGAGCATCCGCTATTGCTTTTCCTCCCTCAGGACCAAGTACATTATCGGAAAGATTTAAATAAGTTAAAGAAACATTTTCACAAAGAGCATCTGCTATTGCTTTTCCTCCTTTAGAGCCGATGGCATTATTACAAAGATCTAAAGAAGTTAAGGTAGTATTTGTATATAGAACCTTAGCTAATGATTTTGCACCTCTAAAATATATCATATTACCACCAATATTTAAATTAGTCAAAGTGAAGTTTTTATAAAGAGCTTCTGCTAATGCTTCAGCACCTTCAAAACTAATTTGATGTTCATAAATTGATATAGAAGTCAGAGTAGTGTTTTTACAAAGAATTTTTGCTAATGTTTTTCCACCTTCAGGGCCAAGTTGACCATTAAAAGGTCTTAGCGGATCATATTTACGAGGATAAAAATCTATTGAAATAATAGTGGAATTTTTATAAAGATTTTCAAGAATAAGTTCATTACAATTAATTCCATCAAATCTTAATCGTTTAAGATTCTTGCTTGTTCTTAAAAACATTGAAATTAAGGAACATTCAACAGCATTTAAATTTTTATCTTCATGTCTTTTAAAATTAAACCAATTTTTAATTCCATCATGTAAATAATATCCAATAATTGTAGTATAACTTGTATATTCAAATAATGGATTAAATGAATAATTTGGAAGATTAATTTTAAAAGGAATTATTTGTGCCTTTTCTTCAGCATTTAATGTTAAAAGATAGATTTTTATAAGTCTTTTATCACTAAAATAATTTGTTGGTTCACTCCATAATATTGGTATAATAATTCTACACCATCGACGGTTTACAAGAAGGCATGAAAACAAGCTTCTATGATTGGTTTTAAGGTTATTAAATATTTCTAAAAAGCATTCGTTTGGTAATAATAACATTTTAAAAAATGGTAATAATAATGCAGCAAAATCGTATTTTATTAAATTCAAATTAAGGATTCATGTTTTTGACGAATTTATTTTATATATTCGTTTATGTGGTGTAACGGTAATGGTAACGGTAATGTTTTCCATTTATGTAGTACAAGTGAACAAAAATCTTTTTTAAATACGTAATGTTTGCAGGGTGAGTTTATGTATTCATCAAACCTATGAAGCTCACCCACAAAAAATTTTCCGGTCATGTGACTTTTTGTGGCGCAAACTAGGCGCAAACCAATTGAATTTTAGGATCAGGTGTAACGTAAAAATTGCGCTTTTTATGATTTTTCATAAAAAATCACTAATAACTCCGAAGTTTTCTATGAAATCGTCTACTGCGCATTAACAAAAAAAATTCCTTGCAAAATTTTGGTATGGGTAGCACTCTAACCAAGCGTCTAACCCAAACCCTAACCACTCGATTTATTACTTTAATTCATTTGCTTTATTCGATTGTTTTGATTGTTTTGATTAGTGTTACAAGCCGTAAGGTTTTTATCGGCTGGCTTAACCAGCCGATAAAAATATCGGCTAAACGGCTGTTAATTTTTTTCGCAATCTTAAGTAGGGATGTCAATTACATAACTTTGTGTAATTTTGAGTAAGGTTCATTAAATAATTTTGAACACATGACATTTAGTTCTTAGATCAAATTTTCGGTGATTCAATTCGGGTCGTACATTCAAATCAAATAATGCAATAATACTAACCGAATTATTNCTAGAAATCTCATATTTTCGACAAGACATTCATCTGACATGACATATTTCTAATTTGACTTTTCTCCGATACTAAGTTTTGTTAAATGCACTTTTTTCTGACACGAACGATAAACCCAGTGATCATCACATCACGTGAAATCATGCAGGTTTACTAGCACTATCAACTCTAACCCTAATCTAACCCTAACCCTAACCCTAATTTAGGCCGAATGTTTAATCATATGATGTGATGAACACGAATATATTACTCTATCTATTTAAACGAAATTCTAATTGGGGAAAGATCTTGTCAGAAAAATGATGGAAACATGTCATGTCGGAAAAATGTTCTTTCTGAAATATGTCATGTCAGTAAAATGTCTTTTCGAAAATATGTCCTTTCAAGGAAAGGAGAAGTCGAAAACATGGTATGTCGAGAAAAGATTCTGTCAACAAAAAATGCTGTAGGCGAAACATTCTGTCGGGAATATTGGGTTGGTAAAATGAGCTGGCAGGTAACTAGGTTTCGGGTAGTGTTACAAGCCGTAAGGTTTTTATCGGCTGGCTTAACCAGCCGATAAAAATATCAGCTAAACGGCTGTTAATTTTTTTCGCAACCTTAAGTAGGGATGTCAATTACGTAACTTTGTGTAATTTTGAGTAAGGTTCATTAAATAATTTTGAACACATGACATTTAGTTCTTAGATCAAATTTTCGGTGATTCAATTCGGGTCGTACATTCAAATCAAATAATGCAATAATACTAACCGAATTATTGTAACTCTGTTACTTCTGTACTTTATGTATGTTGTGATAAAAATTTAATTTTCTGAATCGTAAAATTACATGTAATTACTCAGCATTAAACACTCTGGCCTAAATTATGTTATAATAATCATGTGATCTTAAGCCATATTAGCCAGCCGATCATATTGCATCAGCTGGCTTAGTTGGCTAAGCCAATTTAGCCGCGGCTGCTTCAGCCGGCTTGTAACACTAGTTTTGATTTTCACGTTACACCTGATCTCAAATTTTGATTGGTCTGTGCCACAAAAAGATCACATGACCGGAAAATTTTTTGTGGGTGAGCTACTATCGTCTATTAATCATTTCTTCTCATTTCTTTTAGAAACTAGTTCAGAACTAGTCCGAAAACCAGTTCTATAATCTTTTAATTGGCTAACTTAAGTCACTATTGTTCTATACATTAAACCGCTAGAGCAGGACCGGTTTTTAACTATTTTTTAACAGAAGGTGAGACGCACCACTTAACATCCCTAATTTTTGTCATGGTGAGTGATCGATTTCTACAAGAATTTGTGTCCATTCTGGAAAGAGTGTATACATGAGATTTCTAAGAAGTGGTGGTCACCCGCAAGGGGCCGATTGTGCCGATTCGCACGTGAGCTTGTCGAGTAGATCTTTCAGAAATACGATATCAAACTCATGGTTCTCGGTACGGATGTTGGATCAACAGACTCAGACACAGACGATCTTGCAGAGGATCTACTATCTATTGTCATGGTATTCACAGCCAGACAAAATAGTCTTAGGGCTGTAGCAAATAAAAAAAGCCGACGAGAGGTTGAAGACGCGCAAGATCTGCAAATACCCCAACCATCACATCACGAAGTCTTTTTTTACATAGATCTACAATTTTACGAATATTACTAACCATAACCGGCGGTGATCGATCACCGGGGTGCTTATATCTTTAAAACATACTAAGCAAACAGGATTAGGTACTCTAAGTAAAAATTTTCAGAAACCCCAAAACCTTATGAAAACTAAAATTGTGACTTTATATCTAAACTATGTTATATTATATATAAAAAACAAAATCTCTGGGTGGTGACGATTTTACATAAATATTATATAAAATACTATATAAAAATTATACAAGTTAATTTTTATTATATTATTTAATATAGAATTTATGTAAAATCTATTTAAACTTATATAAAAATAATTTTATAAAAAAGACATATGTAAATAGTATATATTTATGAATTTATATATTATAATTAAAAAAATACCTTTTAAATTTTAACTAATTTTCCCCCGGTGGTGATATCACCTCATTATAAAAGGTTTTTTTAAAAAATAAATAAATTTACTATTAAAGGTTAGGGTTAGGGCTAGGGCTAGAGTAATATTAAGATAGAAGGTGTAATATATGCAAAATTAGATGCTAAAAACTTTATTTAGAAATATAAAGCTAGTTTTCATAATAAAATTTTTGTTAATTAAAGATGGAATTTTTTTAATTTATACCAGATATACACTAATTTATTGAATTATAAATTTGTATAATATGTAAATTATAAACAAAAATTAATATAGTTTAAAGTTAGAGTGAGAATAACTTTAAAGTTAGAGAAGATTATAGTTTATACTAAAATTTTGCAAGAAATATTTTTTGTTAAACCCCAAAAGCTATTAAAAAAGTGTTAAATATCAGGTAATTTTCTAGGAAGAGTGTCAAAAATTTTGAAAATTACATATAAAGACCTGGCAATTTTCATATATAAAGAAAGAGGAGTAGGCCTCTAATAAAAAAAATCAGATAATAAATAATATGGTCCTTATATAATTAGAATTTTGAGATTTCAATATATGTGTATACATACACCTGGTATACAAATAGCAATGTCTTT
This sequence comes from Gigaspora rosea, assembly GCA_003550325.1. NCBI lineage: Eukaryota > Fungi > Glomeromycota > Glomeromycetes > Diversisporales > Gigasporaceae > Gigaspora > Gigaspora rosea. The sequence goes on from QKWP01001407.1 coordinate 45,716, forward strand.
TGATATACTTGATTCCAAAATTTTAAAAAGTTAGTATATAAATTTAAAATAATTTTAGGCTTGAAGTTTATAATAAATTTACTAGCATATATTTTTAGAGAATTTTAGACATCTCTGATCAAAGATATATAAGTTATATATCTCTGGCCTTTCAGCCAATTAAAATGCAAAAGTCACATGATTAACATTTTTGATGATTATATGATTATACTAACAGGTCTGCTACTTTAGTATAATCTGAACTAGTGTTACAAATCAAAAATGATCAAAATCGATTAGTTGACAAAATTAACAACTAATTATATATTAAGATCGAATAATCAAAAAGTTGATAACTAATCGATCACAAAATTTTTTGGCAATTTGTATCACTAACCTGAACCCATGACCTAACAAAACCACTCAGTTAAATTAAGTAATTTTCATACAAAAATACAATACTATTGTACTATTTAATTTATCAAGCATATATGAAATTTTATTATTATCAATATGACTATTACAATAATATAACCTCATAAACTCAGTCTTATACACCAGTAAAACTTAACAGTTAGTATATGGGCTAGGTGCTACTAAAAGAGACCAAATTGACAAAACAAAAGATCTTTAGAAAATTAATTTTTATGTTGTAAATTTTATAATAAATCATAAGAAAGTGCCAACTTTAAAGAACAATATAGTAAAATTTTATTAATATATCTATTTTTGGGGTTCGGGTCCCATAGCTTAGTTGTTAAGTTCCCGTTCCCCCACAGACAAGGTCAACGGTTCGAGTTCGGCTGGAGGTAAATACTCTGTAACCAAAAATTGGAGCCTATAATCGGATGCGAAGCCCTGTGGCGAAGTCCATGTAAAGGTACATGCTTGAATCAAGGAATTCCCGGAAGGAAACCGATACGGCAGAGAGCGGGCACTATTATAGTGAGAAATGTGGAGAATGCCGTCGACGTTTGTGGAAAAGGATTGGCCTTGCCAATTATGGAATCACCTCTGGCACAAAAATCCAAAACCGGTATAGATGTGGGATCTACGTCCGTTATGGTAGAGATTACTTCGAGGGTAAAATAGCCCTAAGCCTGAATGGATAAAAATAAGTTTGGTGTTACATAGTAACATTGAAAACCAGAGACTTTAAATAGGGAACCCACAGGCGGGTTCCAGGTATAGCAATTAGTAGATAACCTGCGGGCGGAGCCTTTAAATAGACAATGACTAAAATTGTACGCGTGGCTAATTGTAGTCTCGTTGATATGTAAAATGTAATACCCCCCTATTTAATATAGGTTGTATACTTAATAAAAACCATGAGAGCAAAGAAGTCTCTCTATAAACCGTAAAAAAAAAAAAAAAAAAAAAAAAAATATATATCTATTTTTGTGTTTTAAGTAAAAAATAATTTTAATTTTATTCTAAATTGATTTATATGAAAAAATATCTTTTAAAAAATTGTCAATTTGGATCATTTTTGTAGCATCTAGTCTATTTAGAAAAAACTTAGTGCTAATACATATTTTGATAAAGCACAAGACTTAAAAAACATTTCTCAGTACTAATTTACACCTTATGAAGTTTAAAAATCTAAGTTAGTTAATAAGCAGCTATAAGAAAAAAGAGAACAACAAAAAAAATAAATATCTTACTCAAAAGTATTAATCCAGTGCTAATTTATATTTGGTAAAACCTAAAATCTAAAGAATGAAAAAAAAGAGTACTAAGAAAAAAAACAACAAAAAAAATGTATATTTTATCAAAGAAATAATTTATACATCACATGTGTGATGTTGTCGCACTTGCCGCAGATCATAAAATTAGGTGTAATGTAAAATCAAACCAATTAAAATAACCCATTTTTTCATTGATTAGGGTTAGGACAAGGTAAAGATTGTGTGTATAGCAAGAGTGGGGTTTTATTGTAAAATTTTGCAAGGATTTTTTTGTTAGAGTCCTAAGTTTAGTTTTATTAGAGATGGGCAAAATACAAAATTTTCATTTTAGCATGCACATGCGCATGCATTTTTTGCATGCATGCATGCATGTTTTAACCAAAGTTATGATATAATTTCTTAATGCTAGCCAGAATTAATTGCATGCATGCATGCATGCAGTCATGCTAGGATGTGCAACAGGCAGGTTGACGGACCTAATTGGGCTTTTTTTGAAAATTAATTTGAGCCACACCCCCGAAATGCTAGTCATATAATAAATTATCATGTAACTAGCATTTTGGGGTGTGGCCTGAATTAATTTTCAAAAAAGCCCGATTAGGCCCGTCAACCCGCCCGTTGCACACCCTAAGTCATGCACATAGTGCCCATCTTTAAGTTTCATATACTTAATTTTAAGTTATAGATGATTTTTGACAAAACGAATGCTTGTTTTGAATTTTTTGATTGTGTAATATTACACCTGATCTTGAAATTTGATTGGGAGAGTGACATATAAAGCGCATCGCATGAGGCGATGAATAAATTTACTCTTTATCAAAAAGTGCAACCAGGACTCTGAAATATACAGTACATAGATAGGTTAGAATAATTATAAAATTACTAAAAATAGAAAGATCTGCAAAAACCTTACAAATAAGCAAAAATTACTATAAATAGAAAAGATTTGCAAAAATTACAAAAAATAAGCAAACTAATAATAATGGCCAATTAAATTCAAGAAATTTCTTGATACAAAAGCATATTGCATCTAACAAGATTATATTTGATAATTAACAAATATTCGCATAACTTTCACTAAACAAATGTAACTATAACGGTAAAGTACAACTTCCTACAAACCTTTATAAAAAAAATATGAGAAAACTAAGTACACTAAGTACACTCACGAAATAAAAAAAAAACAAAAAAAAACAAAAAAAAAATTTAAAAAAATTTTATATTTTGTAAAAAAAAATAAGTACCTTCAATTAGTGATGCCCCCAAAATTGATTTTTGAAAAAGGCCTATTTCGTCTTCATTAGAAAAAATTAAAATTTTTTATAAGGAAGAGCAAATAAAATTTATATAGATATGTTCCTTATAATTTCGTCTATTCAAAAAAAGTATCAAATAATTTTGTCTTTTAAGTAAAATAGGTCAAAACAATTTCGTCTTCAAATTTTAATTTCGGGTTTTAGAACCCGAAATGCTTTCGTCCTCATGTATACCTCCAATAAAGAAAACTCCTCTCAGGCAATAAATTTGAACTTTTGACAAGTATTTTTTAACTTAAATGTGAACTTTGAACAAAATCTCTCACAGCAAATATCTAGTCAAACTGTTAGGGATGTTAATAGAGTGCTCCAGGGTGGTGTGGAGCATACTCTACCAAAGTAATACCAAAAACCACATCACACTAGAGTACACTACCTCAGAGCAAACTCTATAATTAAACACTGAAATATTAATCTATTATAAGCCAAATATATAAGTCAGGGCATACTCTGAAGTATAACCCAAAGTATAATCTGGTATATAATCCAGAGTAAATTTATATATTTAAAGTATAGGACTTTATATTTATATAATAGTTACTCCAGTGTATAAACCACTTTACAGTTGATATAATAGTGGCTCCAGAGTATAAACTATTTTACATTAATAGTATTACTCTAGAGTGATTTACTTCTTTTAGGTATATCTTAATAAGCCAAAGTAGAGTGATGCCTAAATCACACTAATATGGAGTGGCTTATACTTCTAAGTTACTCTAGAGTATTATACACCATTAACATCCCTACAAACTGTATTGATAAATACCATTGCAATTAACTCAACAGCAAGTCTAACACCCAGTCAAAGACACACATTGCTTTTTAATGTTCAGCAACCATTCAAAGTACTGATGGAAGAATTTGATGAGAAGGTTCACCTAATTCTAATAGTAGTTAAATCATTAAAATTGATATGGCGGAACCCGAAATACTTGGGATTAAAGAAGAGATCTGCAAATTTACTATTATTTTGATACTAAATAGTGGCCTTTAGTAATGAATATTTGGATAAAATTTAATTACAAAAATTATATAAATGGAAATTCTTGGAAAAGCTTTGTATACCACTTTAACAAACTCTTTAAATCAAGTATATACAAAGAAGATATTCTAAGTAAAAACAATGAAAACAAAGGTTCAAGAGATGAACTTATGTTCTGCAAAAATAAAAGTAATATAGCTGATTACTAAACAAGAAGTGTATATTAAATATATCCCAGGTTTTCCCGACCATACTCATGACTTAGAAGAAAGTGAAGATTAAAATGATCTCAAGCAGTCCGAGTTTTGGTAAAAAAAGAAGCAGTTAAAAATTATTCTGCTCTACAATAGTAATGCAGTTAAAGAGTATACTACTAAAAAGCTATGAGTGTAAAAGAGCTAAAATAGAAGAAGATCACCAACATTAAGTATAATTCCATGGATCTCGAAATACATTTTGTTAGCACTTCTAACCTAATACAAGATAACTATGATGTAGTTTCTTTTTTAGAAAAAAAAAGGGTATCTAGTTGAATCGAATACCAATCTACTAGTGGTTTTGTTTTTGTGCATCACAACAATTCAAAAAACTTCAGCAACATGAATGGCTTACTCTAATCGACTCCATGTACAAAACCAATAAATATAACTTGTGTCAGTTTATGCTATATTTTAGGACAGATATAGCTGTTGGGATATCAGTAGACATTTTTTCGTTAGTAATGAAGACAGTGATACTGTTACAGAAGCATTAGTAATAGTGCAACAATTTTGTAGCTCCTGGAAGCCTTGATATTGTTTATCAGACCAAAGCAGCATAGAAGCCAGAAGTATTATGATAGCTTTCCCATGTCTTCAAAAAGGCGAGCAGGAATGTGATATTGTTCTTTGTACTATATACTTTATGTAGACTTGAATGAATAAAATCTATAAATCAGAAATAGAAACAAAGATGATCCAAGCCATGCACAAGCAAACAAAGATTGATTGTAAGATGCTCGCCCAAAAAGCAATTAATAAAAGAACACTTCCTTCTATTAAAAGATATATTTCAAAGTACTATTTGAAAAATACACACCAATGGACATTGTGGGCCTGCTAGCATTCTTCATTACTTTTGCAAGTAACATTAACAAATGCTTTAGAATTATACTATAGCGAGTTGAAAAGAACAACTTTCTCTCATTATAGTTTAATCAGTGCATATAATAGCATTATTGCACTTGACTTGAAAAGGCATTCAGATTCAAATTATATTGCATTCAAATTTCATGTTAAAAAAATTTCTGCACTAGTATTGATGATGATATACTTTAGAAGACCATAATTTCCCTTTCTAATCCAAAAATTAATAGTTGGTAAAGTTTTTGCTGTTGATAGTAGAATAGAAAAGGGAAAGCATTATTTGAATTAGTATTACTTGAATGTTACTGCCTTTTTTTTCAAAAATATGTGCTTTTTTGCAAGTATATCTTTTACAAGCAAATGTATAGTTACAGAAAATTGCTAACAACTAATGCTTAAGAAATTTTTAACAAATATTTAATGAAAGTGGTTTTGAAATTTTTAACAAATATTTAATAAAAGTGGGTTTGAAATTTTTAAATGTTATGAGTTAGTAAGTATAGAATTATTTTAAACAGATGAAACTGGCAAAGCAGCAACAAATAGAAAACTTACCATTTATAAGTTAATAGAAAAACGCAAATCAGTATTAGAGTATAGAGGAAAATAGGAATGAAAAAGAAAAGGCTGAATTTATTTAAAAATTAAAACTTTGTTTAATTTCTGTTTTGAAAAAAAGAGAATTTAATGGTTAGCAAAAATTTTTAATAAAAAAAATTTTAATAAATAAATAAAATTTTGCTGATTAATGCACATATACAATATTTTTTACGAATAAAAATATCATATTTATGTAGTAAGCTTACAACATTTGAACTTGTTTGACTAATTTAAATTAATTTTTGCTAAAAAATTTATTTTCTAGCATATTTTTTACTCATTAATTAAGGCACTTGAGAACTAAAAATATGACTGCACTACCAATCAATTAATTTTAATTGATTATTTTGCGAATTTTGAATCTTTTTTTATTGGTTTATCATGTGATAAAATTGGCTCAGGAGACCAGCTGTCAGACACTGATGATTGCCAGATTACGTGATAGTACCTGGCTTTAATGGATTCCCAAAAATAGAAAGAATTGCAAAAAAAATCACAAAAATAAGCTAAAATTACTATAAATAGAAATAATCTGTATAAAAACACCAAAAATTAACAAACTAATATCTAACCTATCTATGTATATTTTGGAGATCTGGTAAATTCTTTTTTTTTTTATATTAAAGGGACCCCAGGCGTAGCTCCTGCTCCAAACTTTATTAATACTTAAGTAAGTTGATATAATGCTGTACATACATACATATTATATACAAGTCCACCTGAGTCATCCATATTCCTATTTATATGACTGACCTGGCTTGTACGTCCCTCTCCAACCAACAATTGGTATTCACATGTCCGCTACTTTACCCACACCACCTAGTATCATCACTTCCAATTTGGTGTATATGTCAAGTAGGCACTTTGTGCTTCCAAATTGGTATACCTGAGATCCCCTACTGGCGTACTTCTCAGGAGTTCATATCTCAAGCCATGCAGCTGCCTTTACCACATTTGGTAAGTATTTCAAGTCTGCATGCTGCTGTAACTAGTCGGGTTCCTGCAACTTTGGGCCCAGAATTTAACGGTTCGAATTCGGTAATGTGCGAACAATTGTACTTCCCTCTATGGTGACGAGGTAACCGGGCATGTTTCGCAAATGCTTCTAGTACTAAATATAGTTGGCTGGCATCATGAGGCTCAGGAGGACCCTATTACCACTATAAGTACTTGTACCAGCTATACCCGTATTGGTGGTTTCAGCACTTTTTAATATTCAAAGACTCCTATATGGGTACGCCCAGAGCCCGTTAGGTCTTGACATGTACATGCCTCCATGCTTCCACCTTTCACTGGCGACCTGATAAATTCTATTTTAACAGATTATAAATAAATACTTATAATAACTAAGCAAGTTATTTTTAGTTTTAAGATTATAATACTAAAAGTAGTAATAGTATTTAGAAATATAATTATTATTTAATAAAAAAACAATATAATTACCAGAGTTAAAAAAATATATACAAATTTAACAGATATAATATATTCTTTGACTATTATATAGATTGATTTAAATAATTTTCTTTGACTAATTTTAAGTAGCTTATATATATAGTATATTAATATACAAGATAAAAAACCTAAATAGATATTTAAAAATTTTAATATTTTGATAAAATATTTGAGTATTTGTGCAGTTTAAATTATATATAGAAATTTTTTTATATATTTTATATAATTTGTAGTATAGCACATAATATACTGTATGTTTTAAACTAAAAACTTGTATAATTTGCATAATTTACAATTTGTTATGCATAATTCTAGATACTCTAGTTTAAACTAGTAACAATAATTTTTTTGCAAAATACAGAATGCTACAAATTTATAAATTGCAAAGTATTTTGCAAAATCAGATTTTATTACAAATAGTTACAGAATTTATACTAAATTTGATTCAAACCAATCAAATTGTTTATTTATTGTAAGTTTTAATACAAATCAGTTAATATAAAACATAATTGTAGGGTTCCAAACTGGTTTGAAAATCCTTATCTGTGACCTGTCGGGTCAATTATCTTTTCTAGCTAGGTACCTGAAACTAAATCCAGTTACCTGATTAAAACAGGTCACTCAGTTGTAATTGGGTGATCCAGCTATCCAAATAAAATGGCCACCCGGTTATGTTCGGGTGACCCAAATAACTGATTAGCGAAGTCAAGTCAACAATACAACTAAATACATAATTTTAAAGAAATTTCATATAAAGAAGCATGTCCTCCTATGACTTATTGACAGTTAACCCATTTATTGATGGGTAGGGTTCCGCAATTTGATTTGATCTTCAAATATTTGAATCAAATATTTGATCAAATTCAAATTCAAATTTGACTATATTTGATTTGATCAAATTCAAATATGGCCAAATTTGATTTGATTTGACAAATATTTGATTTGATTTGAAAATTACTATTAAAAATTCCAATTCAAATGCAAATATTTGAATCAAATCAAATTCAAATCAGGGCCAATTTGATTTGATCAAATTCAAATTGATCCATTATTTGATTTGATTTGAATTTGAGGAACTCTATTGATGGGTGACCTGTTTATTGACGGATGATTAGTTTATTGACGGATAACCCATTTATATATTTAAACCAGTTTGTCAAAAATATGACCAGATAGTAATTTTTTTGGGTTAGGTTATTAGTTTCACAGTTATCTGGGTCAGTGCTTGGAACCCTATATAATTGTAGTTTATTAAGAAAATTCAGTACTTTAGTAATTAGGTTTTTTTGCTTAGAAATAGAAAATTTTTGTGCAAAAATTTATAGCATTTAAATTTTTTTATGCATAAATATAATTTTATTATTGCAAATTTATTCTACAAAATTTGGGTTTAGTTGTCACAAAAATTGTCCCTAGTCTAGATACTTTAGTAGTAAAATGATTATTATATAATATACCATATTTTGATTAACTTTGGCTTTATATTAAAGTTTGAAATTAGTGTTCATGGATATCTTTAAAAATCTGTCTATATGGGGTGTTCCAAGTTAAAAGGGCCCATTTTTACAATTTTTTGAAAATGAGTTTTCATTAGAATTACATAAATTTTGACATGGTTGACTTTTTTTAATTATAAATGAAATTTGATTTGCATAATAAAAAATTAAGATAATGTAAAAAGAAAAATTATATAAGGCTGCGTAGAGCCAACATGTTATGAGATTATCCAATAGTCATCTGCTATCTTTAACCAATCAAAATCGAGAGATTTGATTAATCCCGGATCAGTCCGAAATTAAAACAAATAATTAAACTCAAATATCTCAAAATAAAATATATGTAAAAATGGGCCCTTTTAACTTGGTGCACTCCATATGTAAAACTGTATTCCAAGTATTTTATATAGTTTTCAAAGCTAATTTAACACTAGTTTTCAAATATTTTTACTTTTTTTTCTTTTTTTTTTGTACAAATGATATCAGACTAACCCAGAATACAGTCAACCCTTCATAAATGTAACTCGTAGGGACAAGCCTACAATGTGCATTTAGGGAGGTTTGCATTTAGAGTAAGCCAATTAAATTGCAGCTTTAAAAATTTGATCAACAAGTTTGTGTAACTTAAACCAAAACTTTATAACATATCTTAAATACTAAAATTTGATTGGCTACGTGCATTTAGGGAGGTTAGTGTAATATAAAATGTTATTCAAGAGAACGTGCGTTTACAGAATATAGAATGTGCATTTAGCACTAATAACATCTTACGGAATAGAAAAAACGTGCATTTATGGAGGTTGCATTTATAGAGGTCCGACTGTAATCAAAATTTATGTTCTTTTATTGGTCAATTTCTCATGTACTACATTAAATATTGCAAAAGTATCTAGATTACAAAATCTTTATTTTTAATATTTCTGTATTTATTTTTTTGATACTAATTAATATAAAAATTCAGTAAAAATAAGAATTTCAAAACTTTGAATGAAAATATTTCAACAACTATTAGACCACATTTGGTAAAACTTTTTTATTCAAATTCTATGACTGCATAGAATTTAAATAAAAACCTTTTATCAAATTTAATTAAATAGTTATCAAGTTATTTTTATTCAAGATCAAAGAAAAATCAAAATACCTATTAAAATAAAAGTTGTGCAAATTTTTTATCTAACTTTGAGTGAAGATACCTTGACAACTATCTAAACAAATTTGACAAAACTTTTTTATTTGAATTTTATAGCTTCATAGAATTCAAATAAAAAAATTTTTATTGAATTTAAACAAGTAGTTGTCTTTGAGTAAAGGTATTTTGACAACCATATGACCAAATTTGATAAACTTTTTTTTATTTGAATTTTATAGCTTTATAGAATTCAAATATAGGAATTCATCAAATTTAGTCAAGCAGTTGTCAAGATATCTTTATTCAAAGTTAGAGAAAAATCAAACCCCAATCAAAATAAAAGCTGCACCAAATTTTTTTCCTGTCTTTGAGTGAAGATATCTTGACAACCATCTGATCAAATTTAATAAACTTTTTTTTATTGAGTCAAGTGGTTGTTGTCGAGCTATCTTCACTCAAAGTTAATAAAAATCAAAATGCAAATAAAGGCTGTGCCAATTTTTCTCTTTAATTTGAGTGAAGATATTTGACAATCAACTGACAAATTCGATAAAACTTTTTTTATTTAATTCCATGGCTTTATAGAACTAAATAAAAAAAAAAATTTATTGAATTTAGAGAAAAATCAAAATGCCTATCAAAATAGAAGCTGTGCCAAATTTTTTCTAACTTTGAATGAAGGTATCTCAAGCAAATTTAATAAAAAATAAAAATTTTTTTATTCGATTTCTATAAATTGGTAACATTCAAATAACCGAATTTGATCTGATGATATCTTTGCTCAAAGTTAGAGAAAAAATTTGGCATAGCTTCTATTTTAATATGTGGTTTGATTTTTCTCTAATTTTAAGATAACTCGACCACCATTAGACTAAATTTGATGAAATTTTTTTATTTAAATTCTATGAAGCAATTATTTGGATTTTCATGTCGATCATATCAAAAAAGTAGGCGTAGGAGTATCAAAAATGTAGGTATTGCGTCTAGACTCCTGGTGCGGTTTTTATTTTATGTCTAAAATTTTAAAAAATAGAGGGGGGCCTTACTGGCCTTACATATATAAAATGTTAGAATGAAAATAAAAGTTATAATTAGAGAATAAGAGTTGGGGTTAGGGTAAAATTACGAGAGAGCATTTTTAATAAGTAATATGACAGAGTAAAATTTTGAGATATTGACTATTTCTTTCCTTAACATTTTTATAAAAATTTATTTAAATTTTATAATATACAAAGGTACATAATTATAAAATTTTTATTTAAATTTTATGATATATGCTGCTTTGATTAAGCTTGAGTATTGTTTTGACTAATATAAAATTTATAAAATCACGATTTTTCAAAGAGAAAAAATACAAGATTTGTTTTGTGTAAAATATCAGCTAAAATCATTACAGGCTAGTATAATTTATCAATATCGGGCATACCCCATAAAAAAATTTTTTTTCATCGTATGCTCATGATATACAACTTTTCAGAATTTAAAAGGTCGTACCGCACATGACTAAAATTTTAAATAATAAGATTTGTCTCCATTACATCTAATATTTAATGTATTCTGTCCTTATTATTTGTACGAGTGGCTATCTGATGAATCATCGCTCAAAAGCATAACAGCAGTTTATTCATAAAGTATCGTGTTATCTTATGAATTTGGAAATTGGAAAGCGCGGAAAAAAATAGCGTATCATGCTATAATATTTAAAATTATTGAGTCTAATAATGAGATAGATACAAATAATTAAAAAATTCCTTAATGACTTGAAATACACTACCTCAAAAAATCAATAAACAAATTTATATAAATTTAATCGAGAATTTCATTTTGATTAAAAACTAAACTACTCCAATCCTCTTCAATTCCAAGTAAATCACAGCTAGTCTTCCACCAGAACCTTTGTTTATCTTCTTCATAACTTTCATCACTAGATTTATCGATTCGACAAAATTGACTAATATAGATTCCACTTTTATTTTGAAGTTCGGATGAAGTGGAAGCATAAGTGATCACGGCTCCACCCTTATTAATTAAAATAAACCAGTAAATATTTGATCAAATTATCTATAAATTAAAGAATCGAAATAAAAACCTGTTCAGATGTCCTAGCAAATGGTGCCCATGACAAAATATATCTAAGAAAGAGTTGTCTAAAAATTCCAATTTCTCTTGATAATTCCGTTGTAGGACAAAATCCAGGTTCAACGATTAAGACGTTAACCTTTCTTTCCTCTTCACCTTTTTTATTCAACAATTTATCTAATTGATAACCAAAAAATACTTGAGCCAACTTTGAATTCCTATAGAATAACAAAGGAGAATACATCTTTGACCCATCTAAATTTTCAATATCCATTATTGGACGATTTTCTCCATGTTCTTTCGTTCCGACACCAGGTTTATGTAGCCTACTATTAACTAAAATAATTCTTGAACCTGGACCTGATTCAATTAATCTAGGAAGTAGTTCATGAACTAAAACAATATTTGAAAGATGATTAACCTGAAATGTATGTTCAAAACCATCTTCAGTTTTAGTTAGTGTATTCTTTACAACACCAGCATTTAAGATTAAAATGTTTATATGAAGAGGTGGTTTTCGAGATAGGATACTTTGAGTAAATGATTTTACAGATGTTAATGAGGATAAATCAAGTTTGACAATTTCTACTGATTGATGTGAAGGAACAATAGATTGGATCTTTGTTTCAGTTTGTTGAATGTTACGAACGGCTAATATTATGTGGTATGGTACTTGTTGGTTTAGTAGTTGTTTAAGAACTTCGAAACTAATTATAAATGTGTAAATTTTAAAAGTTAAATTTTACAAATAAACTATTTAGAAAAATTTTAAATGACTTTTTAAGATACCCGAGTCCAGTATTAGCACCTGTCAATATGATAAGTTTGCGATTCGAAACATCTGACATTTTTAAACGTTCAATTTAGCCTATACAATCTAAATTTTTTGGGTCAGCAGGGTCAAAATTCGCAAAACTTTTAAAAAGACTATATTTATTATCCGGTAGAAATCCTTAAAAAAAATAAAAGCCGGGACAATTTTTTAAATTATAAAAAGCACAGAGAAAGTTTGTTAGCGATGATCGGCCTCATTAAAACTTCCGATTGGCTAACTAATAAAAGTATTACACTATCACATAGAGGGTCAACGGGTCATGCAAACAATTATAAAGCTTTTTTGCGAAGCAATTGAATTTTATGAATCTATGTAACAATGGATCATAAGATTCATAAATTCGATTGTCTCCCTAATTTGAAAAGATCGATAATGTGCGTTCGCTTTAAATAGAAATCATGCGTCAAGAGCAAAAACTATCGTAATATAGAGTATTGTATTGTATGTGGATTGGTTAATGTTATGTTATTTGTGTTGGAATATAATCGACATTTCTGATTTAAAAATTTTCTTATTCCGTATTACTTACTCACTGTCGTAATATAGAGTATTGTATTGTATGTGGATTGGTTAATGTTATGTTATTTGTGTTGGAATATAATCGACATTTCTGATTTAAAAATTTTCTTATTCCGTATTACTTACTCACTGTCGTAATATAGAGTATTGTATTGTATGTGGATTGGTTAATGTTATGTTATTTGTGTTGGAATATAATCGACATTTCTGATTTAAAAATTTTCTTATTCCGTATTACTTACTCACTGTCGTAATATAGAGTATTGTATTGTATGTGGATTGGTTAATGTTATGTTATTTGTGTTGGAATATAATCGACATTTCTGATTTAAAAATTTTCTTATTCCGTATTACTTACTCACTGTCGTAATATAGAGTATTGTATTGTATGTGGATTGGTTAATGTTATGTTATTTGTGTTGGAATATAATCGACATTTCTGATTTAAAAATTTTCTTATTCCGTATTACTTACTCACTGTCGTAATATAGAGTATTGTATTGTATGTGGATTGGTTAATGTTATGTTATTTGTGTTGGAATATAATCGACATTTCTGATTTAAAAATTTTCTTATTCCGTATTACTTACTCACTGTCGTAATATAGAGTATTGTATTGTATGTGGATTGGTTAATGTTATGTTATTTGTGTTGGAATATAATCGACATTTCTGATTTAAAAATTTTCTTATTCCGTATTACTTACTCACTGTCGTAATATAGAGTATTGTATTGTATGTGGATTGGTTAATGTTATGTTATTTGTGTTGGAATATAATCGACATTTCTGATTTAAAAATTTTCTTATTCCGTATTACTTACTCACTGTCGTAATATAGAGTATTGTATTGTATGTGGATTGGTTAATGTTATGTTATTTGTGTTGGAATATAATCGACATTTCTGATTTAAAAATTTTCTTATTCCGTATTACTTACTCACTGTTGTAATATAGAGTATTGTATTGTATGTGGATTGGTTAATGTTATGTTATTTGTGTTGGAATATAATCGACATTTCTGATTTAAAAATTTTCGGGGTTAATCCAATTACTTACAGACTTGGTGTGGGTATTTGAATTATATAAGTTTTTATGTCTTTTTAAGATACTAATTTTTATGACTACATTATACTTACAATCCTTCAATTAATTTATAAGCTTCATATGCCCATGCATCATCTGATTTAATTTTTAATAAGTTTTTCAAGTCGGAAATCGATTCTATATACCTTTCCATTATATAATTAACTTCCCCACGATATTTTAGCGCCGTATTGTTTTTCTGATTCAATTTCTAGCAATTCAGTTAAAACTGCATATGCTTCTTCGTATTTGCCTATGATTAAGTATGCTTTTCCTCGAGACATTAGCGCATTTGATTTATTCTTTAATTCGTCTACGTATTGATCAAAGGTTTTAGAATTGATCCAGCATGCTTCCCATAACTCTTTACCAATATCATCGTTAGTCATTGCTATCATAAAGAGCATTATTGTTATTGAAAATTTTAATTATGCACCAAAATTTAATGTTGAATAAAATTTACTTAAATATTTAAACTTTTTACATCCAAAATTCGCCTCAACAGACGCGTCTTGAGATCTTAGCCCAATGCAAGGATACAAATTATTTTTTAAGTCATTTAAGTTATTAGGTAGATAACATACAATTCCTTGAAATATAATTAAATATCAGAATCTTATTAACTTAAAATTATTAAGAGTAATGATATATATCAGAACTAATTGAATTTACCTAGATTTATACATTTTTAGTATAAAATATCATTTTATCGTCATTTCTAAAATTTAAATAACATCCAATTGTATCACCAACAGTATATGTCGGTCCATATGGCTTGCCACTTCCGGAACAAAAAAAATTTCCATCGTCACCATGGTAAGCACATCCCCATGATTTATTTGCCTTATTTTCCTTATCTTCCACATATTTCCTTCCTAAGAGATATTATAACATATCGTTAATATGTAATAATAAAAATTAAATAAAAAGTAGTCCGTTATTACCAGGCATGAAATCATTTATGTTGTTTTGTTTTGTACAGTATCCTACCCCAATCATTCTATTAATAAATAGAATTAAAGTGATTGTGAAAATTTATAACAGTAATGATTTAATACATGAAATAATTATTTAATATTACCCATTTTTTCCTTCATTTATAATTTCAATTTCAAAGTAAAATAATCCGCATTGTGAAGGAATTGGATTATTGGCACGAATTACAACAGCTTTATAATCATTAGGATCTTTTAAAAAAGTTTTTTTTAAACTATAAAACAATATAATATATTGCTGAGAAATTTCTCTTATTAAAATTTATTACACATCTTACCTGTATAATTCACTTTAAGCCCACTTGGATCTATGCTAATAAACTGTGATTTATCATCAATATTCCACGCGGTTGGTAAAACAAGACTATTAAACAAAGTAGTCTCTCCCATTACATCAAAATTTCCATTCAAATCTTTTATCAAAAAAGATTTTATTTTAGGCTCAGCAAAATGTAAATCTAATTTATTTAACAAACATGTTACGCAATATCAACCCATTTTAATTATTCAGTACGTACGTACGTCCGACAAACAAAGGGGCTCGAAAAGCATTCGCATTACGACACTGCATTTATTTGGCAAATAATTTAAGCCGGTGGTCATTTTTTAGAAAGTTGTCAGAAATATGAAGTGATTGATGGTCAGAATGGGCCCGTGAAAGCAATTGTAGCCGATGGTTTCTCGCCTGCCAAAGAAGCCGGCTGCAGTAATTGCCCGGTGGGGTTATTCCCCGCTTGCCGAAGCAAGCCGGCTGTGAGTGCAGAAAGAAATGCAAGTGAGGAAATGATATAATCACGTGCCTTCGCCATCTCGAATTTTCTGGTCGAGCACCTGTGAACCTGGCTTCGTCGTCTCTGGTATTTTATACTTACCATTTTTTACCTGGTTCTTTATTTTGTGCATGTTCATTGTCATTAACCATAACGGTCTTGGATCTTCGTACGCCGTACCCTTTCTTTTTGCGCCATCTTTTGATCTCACATGCTATTACCCGTGATGGCATCATGATGCGGTTGGTTGATAGCTGATAGTAGCTCACCCACAAAAAATTTTCCAGTCATGTGACTTTTTTGTGCCACAAACCAATCAAAATTTGAGATCAGGTGTAACGTGAAAATCAAAACAATCAAAACAATCGATTAGAGTGCTACTGATACCAAAATTTTGCAAGGAATTTTTTTTGTTAATGCGCAGTAGACGATTTCATAGACAAACTTCGGAGTAGTATGACGGAAGTTCTATATTATTGGTTACAGGTATGCACATCGTAGGTCCTAATTTGTTAGATGTGATTGACCCAAAAAAATTTATACTACTGTAGTAGTACGTACGATCTTATCGATCAAAAAATTTTGTAGTCAAAAATTCGTCGCGAATAAAGCTGTGTTTTGTTGAGTTTCTTCGTAGTCGAGTTTACGTGTGATTGAAGATTTGTTAAGCAGCAGGTTAGTTGGTCTTTTGCTATATTAAAGCTTTATTGTGGTTGAGTTTCACTATAGTCGAACTTCAGTGGTCAAGTTTCGCTGGGTCAAGTTTCGCCGGGTCAAGTTTCACCGGGCCAAGTCTGTTGGTTAATTTTCACCGTGGTCAAGGGTCTTTCGCCGTTGCCAAGGAGTTGGTCGTGTTTTTCCGGGGTCTTTACCATTACCAAGGGTTAGTTTTCTCCGGGGCAAGTTTCTTTAGGTCAGTTTTTCCAGAATAAGGTCAAGTTTTATAGTAAGTTTTATCACTGCTATTATTTAATATATAGTGAAAGAAAATATTTATTACTTTCAATGACTAATTATTTTATTAAAAAAAAAAAAAGAATGCACACCAAGAATTTTGGTCCCTGTTCAATTATTGATTGTATGAATACCGATGTTAAATTTCGTACAATCACAAAGCTTGCATATAAAAAATGCTGCATGAAAAAACATTAGAGGCGTATCCTTACCTTGAGATTGGGAAACAACTTTGTTTATCCACATTATTGTAAACTTGTGGAGCCATATGGATACAAATCCAAAAAATATATTCAAAGAGAAAATGTGCTGGATCCAATGCTAATAGACCTGGACCTTACATAAAACAATATCTTAGAGCCAATAGACCTCTTATCGAATAATGTATTTTAAGGTTAATTTTTTTTCTATTTTATAAATTATTGTATTTTTTATAAATTTATTTTATTTTTAATAAATAGAATATGTTTGCTTCGAGCGTAGATATGTTAACAAAAGCATTGTACTTCCAACAACGTCGGGAATGTACTGGTTTGGAATTAGACCTGGTAAATTTTAAATGAATGTTTGAAACTATTAATCTGGGTCTTAAGGGTTTTTTTAATTACATGACGAATGCAATTATTCCGAAAGAATGCTCAGCTTATAATATAAGCAAGGCTAAAGAATCAGTAGTTGGGTTGTGTTATTTAATTGCAGGTTTGCTCAATAAATTTGTTAACTAGAATAAATTAGAAGTAGGGTTATATTTAAAAGCGTCAGGTGTGACGTGGGAGGCCATTAACACAATGTCAAGCCTTGGATATTCGTCATGTGCTAAAACAGTAGATATGTATCAAAAAAAAGTTCAAAAAGAATATTAGCAAAAATCGAACATTATTTTTTAGAGCATATAATGTTAAATTATATTTTTGTATAATGTTTTTCATCTAATATTAATACAATATATTACTAAAGTACAATTGTATTTTTATTAGAATAATTTTCATGTTTATAATATTGACAACTATCATTTTATTCATGAGAACCGTAGGCCTGATATAGTATCAACCTCAACAGCAAACCATTTCACTACTTGCATAGCAAAACCAATTGTAGGGTGTTCTTTTGTGCTACTTTGTGTTTAATAGAGTATTAGTTCACAATCTAGCAAATGTAGAAGCATCACAATCAATATACGGGAATATTCAATATTTCATACTCGGATTATCAGCAATCACAAGGTCATTTGGTTAGTAATAGTTTTGACCTGATTGAATTGTTAACAATACATAGTTATGTGGATAATATAGAGGAATATAAGGAGGAGCACTCAGTTAAAGGGCTTCAACTCTTAGGATTTAAAGAGCAAAGTTTATGTAGTGTACAAGATTATGTTAATGTATTAAATCTTATACTATCAATAAATAACAAGACACAATATTTGAAAGGCAATTTGCACTAATTGTCGTGAACTGGCCTGGCAGATTTTTATTAGAAAAGCCTTGTACATGTAAACGTTATCTGAGTCTTCTTTTTCACAACAAATCGAGTCTTTTTTGCCTATCTTAGGCCTGCTTAATGTATCACTTAATAGTAGAGAACAAGTTCTTATAATATATCATTTCTTTTTTGAAAAATTATTCCATTATGTGTTTGGTGAAAATAAAGTCTTAGCAAAAAAACCTCGCCCTTGGAGGATAAACCTTCTATTAAAACTCATGCGTAATAGTGAGTTAAAAATCAAAGACAAAATCATCGAAAAATTTGGCCAAATTTGCAAAGACATTGAGTATTGAACTATGATAGACCTGCTTGACAATTTAGTTCCTGCTACACTCGGCGTCTATGCAATTCTGTTTCGATTGGGTCAATTTAATAAATACGTAGAGGCGATTTTTCGTATCTGGACATTCGCTTTGCACTGGAAGTAAAAAAATTACAATAAAGCACCTCTCGTATTCTTATCAGATATGTTTTACTGGAGTGATACTAACTACTCTTTTTAATGTATTACAGCACTATTTAACAAGTTTTAATAAGTATTACATAAAAATGTACTCAGTAAAATCTGAGCCAACACCTCTCAAAATACACTAGCAGATAGTATTACAAAGCAAGCCTACTTTATTATGAATCATGGTCCTATATTTAAAAACACTTATTGCAAACCACGACGATACCCATATACTATGAAAATTAAATTTTCTCTATGATAAAACGGCACTTTTTTTATTATAACATTTTCAAGACATTTTTTACAACCGTGGAAGAAGTATTCCAAGACTGCAAAAAAAAAAAACCTCCCACAATGACATACTATCTTGCTACCTTAAACAAAGATGTAGACCTGCGACACCTCCTAACAACTTACAACACAGCACATCTTCCCCATCTAGAATTATGTGATTTTTTGTGGACGTTTGCTTGTTAATAATAATAGCACAGTATTTGCTTGTGGCCATGGTTATCATATTGATTGTTATTGTGGAAAATGTACCTATTGTGAAGAGTTTTATAAAAAAGGAATTTTTAAAAATGTTTGAAAGTTTTTAACCTGAATCGAAAAAAGAAAATAAACTTGCCAAGGAAGATATTGATGATGATGAAAACAATGTGGAAAGTCAGAAGAAAAAGTCTGAGGATATAGAAGAATTAGATCTTGTCTAAGTTGATAGCAGAAATTAATTAAATAGAATATTTGTAAATATAAAAAGATCAAGTAAATTTATTCGAACTAACCATTAAACATTTTACTTTGAATTCTATTTTTTTTTTTTAAAAAAAAAAAGGCAAGTCAAATATAAAGAAGCACTTGTAGAATTAATTGATTGAACCGAATAATGTATGGGTATGGGCATTAAGAATCGAGGAGAAACTTATCACCTAATATGTAGATATGAAGAAACATTTATGGATTTAACCAAATCATTAAAGCTTAAACCAAATAAAGAATTTGGTTTAAGTAAATTTAATAAAGAATTGACACAATCACCTGCGAATGCTACAAAAGAACAGACTATTACTATTTGCTAAAAAAACCTACGTCTAATAAAAGTCACGCAGATCGTGAGATGTGTGAGATGCGTTTTGACAAAATACTTACATTGTAGCCATAGAACACACGGCAAAGTTTTGTAGGAATTGGATGATTTTTTGTTAAGTTGTCATATGATATACAGTCGCACTCCCATATAGTCACCTCCCTCATAGTCACATTTCCTATTTAATCACTTAAAAGTTTGGTCCCGATTATATTTATATTAAATTTTTTCTATAACGTCACAATTACTATATAAGCACTATCACCAAATTTTACAAACAAATATAAATAATTTATTTCTATAAAAGCACAATTTTCTATAAAATCACAATTTTAAATTTTAAAACTTTTTAAATAATAACAATTGTCTATAATATCACATTTTTAATAGTGAATTTACTAACAATATAACAAAAAATTCGTAAGATTTAATCAAATTTCAATATCGATTTTCTCGATAACCAATAATTAAAATGGTCTCAAATTTTTACCATAGATATAATTTATATTCCTTTATTCAATAGTTCTTGAGAAATCGATTGTAAACGATAGTCTATTTTTTTAAAAAAATTAATTATCGTATACAAGCAATATCATAGGAACTAACAATCCAATTTGGCTAAAATTTTAGTATATTATAAAGGAATATATAGCCTTTTTTAATTATAGGTTATCGAGAAAATTGATGCCAAACTTTGATTAAGTCTTACGAATTTTTTATGTTCTAAAAAATTCGTAAGACTTAATCAAACTTTGGCATCAATTTTCTCGATAACCATTAATTCAAAAAGGCTAAAATTTATATAATAGATAATATCGATATTCCTCTATAATATATTAAAATTTTAGCTAAATTGGGTGGTTAGTTCTTGAAATATTGCTAGTATACGATAATCAATTTTTTTAAAAAAATTGACTATCGTATACAAGCGATTTCTCAAGAACTATTAATCCAATTCAGCTAAAATTTTAATATATTATAAATAAATATGGATACTATATGTGATAAAAATTTGAGCCTTTTATAATTATTGGTTATCGAGAAAATTGATGTTGAAGTTTGATTAAATCTTACGAATTTTATAATTCTATATATTCACTATAATTTATTTTTTATATAAAAGTGATTTTATAGAAAAGATTTATATTGTCACATCTCTACTTAGTCACCAGATTTCTGAGTCCCGAGGGTGTGATTATATGGGAGTGCGACTGTACTCCTATTTTTTATGTTTTTGATATAAAAATTTTGTGTAACTATCATGCATAAACCAAATTTCTGTCATGCTCTTCGGAGTTATTAGTGATTTTTTATAAAAAATCATAAAAAGCGCAATTTTTACATTACACCTGATCCTAAAATTCAATTGGTTTGCACCTATACAGGTCAAAATTATACATATCAGTGTAATATTAAGTACCCAATATATATATGATATATATATGGTATGTGACTGATATGTGTAGGATATATTTATACACATACCCGATATGTGTAGAGTTCATGCAGAATATCGGACACATATCAAACACATATAGTACACATATAGTATACATGCCGTATACATGCCGTATATATATTGCATATATAAAATTGTAATGCATCATGTACCCGGTATTTATTTTAGGATACCTGATATGTGTGTTTTATATAGGATATTGGACACATGTAGGACATATATAGTACACATATAGTATATATGCCATATAAATATCAGGATATATCGCTCTGTAATAATATTATAATGGTAATATTATTACTTTATTTTAATTTTAATTAATTAAACATATACATACTAATTAAGTTATTTAAAATTTTTTATTTATATTATAGATAACGAACATTTTAAACATTTGCTTTTAACTAGGGTGCGAAACGGGCTGGGCCGGGTTGGGCTTTCTAAGACCCGAAACAGAGCCCGAAAAAGTTTTTTAGGCCCGATTCAAGCCCAAGCCCGACAAAAAGCCGTTAAACAAACCGGGCTGGGCCTTATTATAAATCGGGCTCAAGCCTGACAAAAAAGCCCGTTAAGCAAACCGGGCCGGGCTTTATTTTAAATTCAGCCCAAGCCTGGTCCGGCCCGTATTTCATATAAATTTTTGACTCTGACAGCAGAAGATGCCGTCAGAAATCGTATTAAAACCTTTTTTTAAGAGCTGATAGTATAGTGTTGAATACCAATAGCATGGATAATAATATATTCGAAATGTTCTTCTAATCTATATTCATTTACCAGACTTACTTGTCTGGCTTTTTGATTTCTTACTAAGGGTATGTTTTCCTACCTAGTGAAGTTTACGTATATACGTATGTATGGTGCAAGTTTAAAAATCACAATTATATCAGGACAAAAATTAAAATCTTTTTTTTAAAAAAAAGATAATAAGTAACACAAATTAAATCAATATCTACTTTTGTAACGAATAAGGTAAAATTGAGATTTTTATTCTTGCACTGTATCGGTTAGTGCACAAGAATTAAATTTCTTACCCCTACATTATAACTACAAATATAAGGTATTTTCAAATATACTTTTGCTTTTTTTTTCAACAAACCTGAGTTCGGCTTTTGTTGAAAAAAAAAGCAAAAAGCAAAAGCATATTTGAAAATACCTATAGCATATATATGCGTATATACATAATCTACTTCTAGGGTTTATCGGTCTAACTGGGCCTAATCGGGTATATTACAGAGGCCCGGGACTAGCCCATATTTTTTAGGCCCGACCTGAGCCCAGCCTGCTTTATAAGAATTAAGCCCGAAACTAGGCCTGAGCCCAGCCCGGCCCACTCTGCACCCTACTTTTAACTAATACAATTATACAATTAATACAAAATTAACAAAAATCCAACGAACTAACCTTAATCACATAATTTATACTAAAAAAAATCTAATGCTAACTAATATGCCCTGACCATAACCCTAAAAGTAATAATTTTAATAAATATATATGCTAGCAAATGCCAATTTGCTATTCACAATATTAGAACTACATATATATTAATTAAAAATAAAATATAAAAAATAAATATAAAAAAATTTAAAATTAATGATCTCATGGTGAGCCGGAAGATAAAGACATATAAAAAATATAAGTTAGCAGATTTAGCAAAATAGTTATCCATCACATTTATATAGCTAGAGCTTGCTAGAGGTTTTACTACTTATTTACACTGTCTACAATCATATATAAATTTTAAATTCAATTAACATATATGTTAGCAAATTGCCAATTTGCTATTCACAGCATCAGCAACTACATATATATTAATTAAGAAAACTAACAATGTAACTAAGATAAAATCTACAAAACACCCAAAAACGCACCAAGCAACGTTGAAATTAGCGACAATATACTTGAGACAACCAAGAACTTGCACAGACAGAGACCCAAGAAGAGACAACCACAAACTCATACAGACACCCAAGAAGAGCAACCACGAACTCGCACAGAGACCCAAAAAGAGACAACCATGAACTCGCACAGAGACCCAAGAAGAAACAACTACGAACTCGCACAGAGACCCCAAGAAGAGACAACCACAAACTCGCACAAAGACCCAAGAAGAGACAACCACAAACTCGCACAGAGACCCAAGAAGAGACAACTACAAACTTGCACAAAGGCCCAAGAAGAGACAACTACGAATCCGCACAAAGACCCAAGAAAACTGACAGAGCACCCAAAACAAAATCTATGACAAGAAACCCTGAAACACACCTGAAGCAATGTCAAAATTGGCGACAAGACACCATGTAGTCATACAAGAAACATCCAAAAAAACTAACAGGTACCCAAAGCGAAATTTTTGAAATGCACACAACATTGAAATCAGCTGAGGCAGTCATGAAATCACTTGAAGAACCTAAAAAAAAGAAAATCTAAAGAGTAGTTTTTAGAACTAGGGCGCATCAACAAAAATATGACAAAAAAAAAAACACCAATACTGCCAGAATGAATAATACACCGAAATAGTCGACACCAACGACGAAACACCAAAATGGACGCCATCAAAGAAGATGCACAAACAGATGCCATTAACGAACAACTAGCGACAAAAGTTGTTCCAAAATGGATGGCACCAACGACAAAGAAAGGTTGCTCCAAATGGATAACGCCAATGACGAAGTTATTTTCTAAAAAGTGTAACAGGGAAAAATTAAAATATATCAGATAAGTTATAATAACAATAAAAAATAAAAAATATAATTTAAAAAAAAACATAAATAATAATAATAATAATAATAATAATAAAGTTTAAAAATTTAGTGCACTCTGCACTCAGTGTTTAAAATTCATATCTAAAACTATATGCACAGCGTGCAAGAATTGGAAAGGTTTTGAGTATACAAACAACCAACCTGTTGCACATGTGTGCATGTAAAAAAAATTTTTTCATGCAATTAATATGAAAATTGTGCCATCAAATTTATAGTTTGGCCGTTTAAATATTTTAATTGGTTATCTGTGTATTACGACATTTTAGATCATTCATAATTTATAATAGTAATTACTACAATATTCTAGAAATCTGTAACATTTTTGATCATCTACATGATTGGGGATATATGGCCAGTTTGTTTACTTGATTGTTGCGTGCGAATATTCTATGATTACATTATCGCAATGGTTTGTTATAGATTATTACTACATTTTTGAGACTTATTTAAATAAATTAATAAAAAAAAACATTATTCCTACCAAACTAGAATTTCATGTGATCATACTTATTTTATAATAGCATCAATTCAGCATCAACTCCAATAATTAAAATAAAAATGATCTGTAATATCATACTTAGTACGTTTCTGGTTTTAGTGTGACTGCATTGCGCAGCTACTCTAATTCATTTCTGTCTTCTTACAAACATTTACTATCGATTTTCATATATTACTGTATTATTTATAGTAATAGTGATAGTAATTGTATAAATTAGTAAAGTAGTAGATTTGCAATCGTTATTATATATTTTTAATATATTTTGTGCATTAAAATTTAAAGTTCTCTTATGCACATAATTTTTGTGCATAAAAATTTAAAATTTTTTGTTGCACATAACTTTTTGTGCATTATTTTTATAAAATTTTAGATGCATTAAAGGAAAGCACAGTAATTCAGAAAAAACATAAATAATAATAATAATAATAATAAATATAAAGTTTAAAAATTTAGTGCACTCTGCACTCAGTGTTTAAAATTCATATCTAAAACTATATGCACAGCGTGCAAGAATTGGAAAGGTTTTGAGTATACAAACAACCAACCTGTTGCACATGTGTGCATGTAAAAAAAATTTTTTCATGCAATTAATATGAAAATTGTGCCATCAAATTTATAGTTTGGCCGTTTAAATATTTTAATTGGTTATCTGTGTATTACGACATTTTAGATCATTCATAATTTATAATAGTAATTACTACAATATTCTAGAAATCTGTAACATTTTTGATCATCTACATGATTGGGGATATATGGCCAGTTTGTTTACTTGATTGTTGCGTGCGAATATTCTATGATTACATTATCGCAATGGTTTGTTATAGATTATTACTACATTTTTGAGACTTATTTAAATAAATTAATAAAAAAAAACATTATTCCTACCAAACTAGAATTTCATGTGATCATACTTATTTTATAATAGCATCAATTCAGCATCAACTCCAATAATTAAAATAAAAATGATCTGTAATATCATACTTAGTACGTTTCTGGTTTTAGTGTGACTGCATTGCGCAGCTACTCTAATTCATTTCTGTCTTCTTACAAACATTTACTATCGATTTTCATATATTACTGTATTATTTATAGTAATAGTGATAGTAATTGTATAAATTAGTAAAGTAGTAGATTTGCAATCGTTATTATATATTTTTAATATATTTTGTGCATTAAAATTTAAAGTTCTCTTATGCACATAATTTTTGTGCATAAAAATTTAAAATTTTTTGTTGCACATAACTTTTTGTGCATTATTTTTATAAAATTTTAGATGCACATTTGCGCACTTAACTTGTTAAAATTTTATACACATAAAAATATATATGTGCACATGTGCATCATGTGCATGCCAATTTTAAACACTGCCTGCACTATAGTGCACTCTATAGTAATAAATACAAACAATAATTAGGATTAGGGTTAAAATTAAAATTAGGGTTAGGATTAAAACTAAAGTTTTAAAATATTAGTAAAATCATAAAAAGAGCATTTTTCGTTAGTAATACAACAGGGGTTACACTAGTAAAATTTTGAGATACATAAAAGGAGTGCACTGTAATACAGGTGCACTAAATTTTAAAACCCATAATAATAATTATAAAAAAAAGAATAAATAGAAAAAAAGTAAGTTAATAAATAAAAAAAGACGAAAAAAAAATAAATAAAAATATACTTAAATAAAAATCACATGAAATCTAATCTAGATCTAGACGAACTGAAAAAAATAAAAATAATAATTATTAAACGTTAAAATAATAAAAAAAATTTAATAAATAAAAAAAAATTAAAAATTTAATAAATAATAATAAAATGGGGGAAGTTATTTGTAGCAGTGGCTACATGTAGCCGAAATCAAAAATTATATATAACTGAAAATTTTACTAGAGTAGCCCCTATCATATTAATAAGCAAAAATGCTTCTCTCGCGATTTTACTCTAAACCTAATCAAAATCCTAATCCTAACCCTAAACCTAACTCTAACTATAATATTAATATTAATCTTAACCCTAACCCTAACTCTAAGCCTGCAAAATTTTCTATAAAAAAACAATATCAATAGTACAGCTACATGTAGCCCATGGCTATACATAAATTAATTCTAATAAAATAATTAAAAATAAAAATTATTTAAAAAAAATAAAAATTAAAAAAAAACATTATATCTGATATTGTAATAAAAAAAAATTTAATATAACTAAAATTACGACGGCAAAAGCTGCCATCAGAGAATTAAAAAAAATTAATAATAAAAAAAATTAAAAAAAAATTTTAAAAAGAAAATTATTTAATAAGTTAATAAATATTAAAAAAAAAACAGTATTAAAAAAATTAATAATAATAAAAATTAAAGGCCATTTAAAAAAAAATTATTAAAAAAATTAAAATTAAATAAAAAAATAAATAAATATAATAAAAAAAGTTAAAAATAAGTAAATAAAGTTAAAATAGTAAAAAAAAATAAATAAAAAAAATAAAAAAAAAAATAATAAATAAAAAAATAATAAATAAAAAAATTCGAAAATTGAATTACAATAATAATAATAATAATAATAAAATTTTAGAAAAAATGTGTTTGTCGCCAGAGGTGACAGTCATCAGAGCATGATCGACTAATTAGATTGTGTAATGTTTGATTAAAACAAAAACAAAGCGTTGAAACTTATTATCGTACTATTATTATTAGGGTTAGAGTTAAAGCTATAGTTAGGGTTCGGGTTAAGCTCTGTATATAGTAAAATTTTGCAAGGAATTATTTTTTGCATAAAAAAAAGTAGTTTCTTAGACAAAATTTTAAGTTAAAAGTGATTTTTTAAAAAAATCAAAGTTTTTGCATTTTCACATTATACATGATCCTTTGATCTAATTGGTCAATCACACTCCGGTGACTGTCACCGCTGGCGACAAATAGATTCACTCAAAATTTTAAACATAAAAAAAAAAAAAAACTGAAAAATTATTAAAAATAATTTAAAAAAATAAAGATAATTGTTAAAATAAAAAAAAGATATGTTTAAAAATAAAAAAAATTGAAACCGAATTATGATGAAAAACATTAAAAAAAATAATAATAAAAAAAATAATTTTAAAATAAAAGAATTAGAAAAATAATAATTTTTTTAAAAAAAATAAAATTTAAAATTTAAAACTGAAAAAAAATTAAAAAAAATAAAAAAAAGCGAAATCAATTAAAAAATTTAAAAAATAAAAAAATAAAAAAAAGAAAAAATTGAATTACCGGTAAATAAAAAAAATTTTTAAAATAAAAAAAAATTAAAATAAAAAATAAATTAAAATAAAAAAAACCGATAAAAAAAATAATAAAAAAAAAGTGACAAAAAAAAACAATAAAAAAAACAATAAAAAAAAGAAGCGATAAAAAAAATTAAAAAAATAAAAAAATTTAAAAGAAATACCAAAATTAAAAAAAAAAATCGATAAAAAAAGTTTAATTAAAAAAAACGTGTTTGCTTTATTTATTTATTTATTTATTTATTTATTTATTTATTGTTTCCTGTGCATATATGCAATATGGTAAGAATAAAATTTCGGCCTTACTATGAGAATAACTTTTATTCCCACTATTGCATATATGTGCTATAGATGCAATCCTGTTATCTATCGCTAATTAATAAGTAATACTATATTTATCGGGTATCCAATATATTTCAAATTAAAAAAAATTTTAAATAGTAAAAATTAATTTTTTATATAAGATGTGGCGACTTAGGGAAGTTGTTAATGTCACTCCAAGTGACAGATCTAGAGTTCAAATCCCACTAGAGACAGTTTAGAAAAAAAGGCCTGTATACCGGTAGCATTTATTCAACAATCGGTTGGATACATTACCTGTAGTCTTTGGTTACTATCTCGAATGGGAGATTTCAGGCGAAGTTGTGTTTTGTGACACAGACAAATCCAAGGAACCAAAATAATTGAAACCCGTTTGGCAAGATCTGAGTAAGGAGGTAGTAAAGATCTTCGATGATATTGCGGATACCTGAATTTGAAACTAAAGAACTTGACGAACACCCCAGGGCAGTGTTGTCACTTAGACACTTTTTGGACATTTTGGACATTTTTTTAAATTAAAATTACTTAAAATTTTATTAAAATAATCTATTTTAATTTTTTCACCAATAAGTCCAGCATCTAAAAAAATATATAATTATATATTTTTTAAATATATATTTTTTAAATTACTTTATTGATTAGTTAAGCATGGAACATAGGCTTGGACGATTTTGGACAATCTTGGACGTTGGACAAAAAACATAGTATGGACATGTCCAAGTGACAACACTGCCCCAGGGCAAGTGGGCACCAATCTGGCTGCTGGAGACGTACTAGAGGAAAAGGTCCTATGCTACGAAATTAGGAACCAAGAGAAGTTAACCAAAAAGTCACCTAAAGCCAAGGTACAACAACCCATCCAGGCTAACTAGTTTGATAGTTTGAGAGGGATCGGTTATAAGACTGGTTGATGTAGGTGTCGGGATCGGAATGAACCTTGCAAGGGCAAGGATACTGTGTGGTTCAATGGTTAGCCCTGACTGCTAGTGGTGGCCTCGGCCATTGCGAAGGTATTCAAAGCCTAATCTAGAAATGTGTGGGACATAGAAAGATTAGGGGGTATATACTACACCCTCCCAAGGGTAATCTGGCAGTTGGAATACTACTAGATTACCTATAAAATTAGGGTGCAAATAGTATGGCAAATGTTGATCTGGGTGGTCTTCAATTGAAGCAGCACGAGGTTATATGTAGATGTGATTGTGGTGGGTGATACAGGATGGGGACAGATCCAGGATATAGGTAAGATTTTTTGGGTCACGTGTTCAATCGATCTCCGATCTAGGTCGGGATCACAGCTGGTTACACAGATCATTTTTATTTACAGTAATTAGTTTTTTTTTATTTTTTATTTAATCAGTTTTTTTTAAATTTTTTATTTGTATAGCCTCGCCATTCGTCGTTGGTGTTGTTGTCTCTTTCTACTGCTAGTGTCGTCTTCGTTTTTATTCTTGGTTTCATCATCAGTTTGGTGTTGCAATTGCTGTCGTCGCGTTTTCACTTGTCTTTAATAAGGTGCGGTTGTCATTTTGTTAGTGCCAGCTTACTTTTTTTTTTCTTCTATTGTCATTTCGTCGCGTCTTTGATTTCTTATACTACCGTTTCATCTGAAGTGTTAAATATTGTTTCATTTTTCTTTTTTTCTAGTGTCATCGTTTTCTTATTTTGTCAGTTCGTCGGTGTCGTGTCTTTCGTTTCGCTAGGTGTCGTAACCGGTAGAATCATCTATGGGTGGGTTTTTTAACAAAGGTTAGTGTTAAATAATAGCAGGTAAAAATATAAAATTATGGATAGGGTTAGATAGTCGTATTAGGGTAGAAGTTAGATTGTGATTGTAATATAGTATTAGTGTGTGTTTGAAGATAATTATATATACAAAATAAATATAAAATGAATAGGGAATACTTAACTTCTTTTTCTAGTTTTTCCGTAGTATATTTGGGTCAGGTCGTTGCTAAAGGTTAGGGTTAACAAAGTTGGTTTATAAAATAAATAATTTAAAATATGAATTAAACGAATTTAAAAAAAAAATAAAAAAATAATATTAAAACAAAAAAAATGAAAAAAATAAATAATAAAATAATTTAATAAATAAAATCAAACTGAATTAATAAAAATAAAAAGAAATAAATAAAATAATTAAAAAATAAAATTACAATAAAACGAATTTTATTTTATTTAAAATTTTTAAAACTTTAAAACTTTTAAACTTTAAAACTTTTTAAACTTTTAAAAACTTTTAACTTTTAAACTTTTTAAACTTAAAACTTTAAACTTTAAACTTAAAACTAATAACTTAAAACTTTTAAAACTTAAAACTTAAACTAATCTAAATTTTTAAATCATTTTTTTATAAATTTTTTTTTTATTTTAATTTTGTTTTTTTTTAATTCGTTGTTTTAATTTTTTTTTAAATTATTTTTTTTTATTTTATTTTAATTTGGTTTAAATTATTTTTTTTATTTCTTTTTTAAATTCGTTTTATTATTTAAATTTTTTTAATTTATTTATTTATTTTA
>QKWP01001407.1:77074-109118 GCA_003550325.1 Gigaspora rosea
TTTTTTTTTTTTTTTTAAATTCTAGTTGTCGTAAGTCAACAGACTGAAAAGAATCCGTAGAAGCAAGATTTGTACTCGAACCCTTCCTCCCATGGAAATTTGTACAAAATTATTTTTACTTTCATCAAGCCCGGCCTATGCAGTGTAGAAACCACTAGCCGATGCTACGCATCACGAATTTGAATCAATGATGCTGATACTTGTTGCCTTTATTTGATGTATATGTTGTAAGGGGGCGGAATTTAGAAATTTCCTAGTTAAATTAGGGTTAGGGTAATGGAATTCAAGTAAATTCGAAATTTCCTAGTTAAATTAGGGTTAGGGTTCGGGTGTACATCTGGTAAAATTAACCCGATAATTAGGGTTAGGGTTCGGGTGTACATCTGGTAAAATTAACCCGATAGGGGTTGCAATTTGTTAGATTTTTTTTTATTTTATTTTTTTTTATTTTTTTTTTATTTTTTTTTATTAAAATAAAAAACTTAGATTTTTTTTTTTAAATTATTTAATATATATCGTCCAATAAAATCGCTGCACGTGACCCGCGAGATATTAGAGTACCAACAGGGTGCGAGACCTAGATTTACCCTTTATTTTAAATTATTGTATTTATTTTAAATTATTTTTTATTTTATAAAACCCATTAACATATTTATTTCATATAATTATTTATCTATATGTATAATTTATTAATAACGAGCGCATTTTACGACGATAATAATTTTAAAGGTAATTATTAGATAATAATTATAAAGATAATTATTTTATTGTTTTTTGCTCCATTTTTTTCTTATCATTTACTAATCTTAATACTAATTTTGCACCTCTACCCTAATCTATCCCTATTCCACTATTATCTAATACTAACCCTTGTTAAAAATCTATTCTATCTCCTAATCTCGACCCATAAACAAGATAACAACACCAACGAAGAAACGACACCAACGAAGAAACGATACCAACGAAAAAACGACACCAACAAAGAAACGACACCAACGAAGAAACAACACCAACGAAGAAATGACACAATGAAGAAACAAGACCAATAACGAAACAACTCTAAAGAAAAAAGAACGCGACATAAATAACAATACAAGAAAACTGAATGTACAAACAAATACAACATTGCACTGGCCTTACCAACGACATCTACACCTTATCTACGACAAGTAAAAGCGCAATAATAGCAATTGCAACAACAAACCGACAAAACCAACGACGACACTAAACAACGACGATACCAACGGCAAAAAGAGGTTCCAACAACGAAAACACCAACGACGAATGACGACGCTATACAGATAAAAAAAAAAGCCTGGTTAAATTAAAAAAAAGAGCATTTATTTAATGTTGATTTGTATAACAGGCTGTGATCCCGACCTAGATCGGAGATCGATTGAACATGTGACCCGAAAAATCTCACCTACATCCTGGTGCTGTCCAGGATGGGGGACACTAGAGAGTTTAAATAGGTAATCTCCTAGTTAGGTTACAGATACGGTGTATAGTGTAGAACCTTCAGGCGGACTACTCAAATAGGCAACCAAAAGTTGCACGTATGGCTATATGTACTCTCATTAACCAAGAATGTATTATCTAAAAACCTAATAAAAATCCGCTTTTATGCGACATTGCAAAAAAAAAAAAAATTTTTATATCGTAAAGGATAAATTTTTTTGAATATATAGAATATATGGGAGCTCATCCATAGAAAGGTGGTAGAAAGTTTCTAAGTAAAAGTTTTTTAGACTTTGAACTAAAATATCTCAATAACTACTAAACTAAATTTAATAATTTTTTTTTATTTTAATTATATGTAGTTATAAAATTAAAATAAAAAAAATTTATTTAATTTGATATAGCAGTTATTGAACTATTTTGATTTCAAATTTAAAAAAAAGTGGTAAAAACTTTTTACCCCTTTTCTACTGACGAGCCCCATATGTATTGTAAACAATGATTTAGAATTATAATATATGTAGATTTAAAATTATTTTTATTACATATACACATCGGGTATCTGATATATCCAAACTATATGATATATGTATGATAAATCACCAAAATGTAGTATTTTATATATTTTTTAATTATAGTAATATGGTACCCAATAGGTACCCGATATATTGGTTTTTGACCTGTACTAGTTAGCGCCACAAAAAGTCACATGATTAGAAAATTTTTTGTGAATGAGCTACATAAACCACACCAGAGGTCTAGACACTTTTGCAGTAATATAACGTGCGCATAAGAATTAACCAATCGGAGAACGTAAATTTTGATCGCCCGGATCAGTCTGATATCAAAACAAAACATGTGTACAAGAAGAAAAAAGAGAAAAGGTCAAAAATACTAAAAAAACTAGTGTTTAAATCGGGCTTAAAAACTATATAACAATGTTCAGACTGCGATTTTACATATATATAGGGACCTTCTAAGCCTATATACATGAACCTTAACCCTAACCTAACAATAAAGCCAAAAAGTTATCCAAAGATGTCACACCACATGATGGTCACGTTACTGCAAAAGTGTCTAGACTTCTAGTAGGGCCGAGCAATGTAGGTTATTAGACGAAGGCTCTTCTTTTTGATCACGTGATATACTACAAAAAGCATTCGCATTACATGACACACCGCATTTATTTGGCTATACCAGCAAATAATTTAGGCCTGAGGTCATTTTTTATTGAAAAGTTGTCAGAAGTATGAGAGAAATGATTATGTCCCATGAAAGCAATTGTAGCTAGTAGTTTCCGACCTGCCAAAGCAAGACTACTATAGTAATAGCTGAGAGTCGCTATAGGATTATTGTAGCTAGTGGGGTTATTCTCTGCTTGCCAAAGCAAGCCAGCTGTGAGTGCAGAATGCAAGTGCAGGAATGCAAGTGTAGATATGCAAGTGAAAAATGCAAGTAAAAAAATGATAGAATTACATGTTTTCCAAAGTTTAATTTGACCACGATATATTTTTTTGTATATGATATGAAGACCGAGCGTCTTCTAAAGATGTTGGTTTGTTTAGTGAGGTCCAATTGTTATATGCCCATAACTGTTTCACGTTTTGATTAAGTATATTGTGGTGAGGGGGTTTATTTTTTTTTGCTATTGCTATTCCTTTGGATTGGTGTTTTGATGGTATTCTATAAAGTCAATATTATGAGCATCCAATCTATCTTCGTTCTCTGTAATGCTTACAAGATTCAATTAATGTTGACTTCCAGAATACATAATATTTTGTCATGTCAGTGACATATTTGGATATTTGAGTATGTATGACTCAACCTCTACTTAACTTGTTGTAACTGAGGGCAGTTAGCTTAATTACATATTATTTCAAAGTTTATAATTTATTCATTGATCATGGCTTATCATTTGGTTTTATTTTTTGTGCTGACTGATTGAATGGACGTCTTTTTTTTGCATATTGCAGGAAATCCATGCGCATTCCAAAAGAGTTTGTTCGTTTAATGAGATCTGATCACTTTATATATGATAAAGTGTTTTTTTTTATTTTTTACAATATATAGCTAGGCGTGGATATGTAATAATATAAGGATATACAAGACTATATGCAGGACAGCATTATAAGAATACATGTACAAGATAGTAAAAGATGCAATTCTATGTAATGATTCAAATAAGGAGCATGCCATTTATTATGTAATTTTTACCATGGATACATGGTCAGAGGTAGTGATCACATCTATATATTATATTAATCAATCAGAATTTGATAAAATGATCACACCATATATGGGTAGAGGTGGCTACTAAGTAAAAAATATTACATAATAAATGGCATGCCCCTAACAACCTGCTTCCTTTTTTCCTGCTTTCCTGTTCCTTGTTCCACATGATTCCATATATAGCTGTTTATTATTTCTTGCATATTGCCATCCCATGCAGAGATTTTTGTGCAAACCACATATAAAGTCAGAGCTTACATGGAGTTTCTGTATAGTGATTGGACTTTTGTACTTTTGTGCATTACATTTACGTGTATACTTATATTTAAGTTTTTTTTTTATTAGCAAAATTGGTTGTCTTTCATACTACTGGTTTTTTATTGTCTTAACGATTTTGGTATTATGACCATGATATCAGCATTAAAATTTCTGTTGTTTGGTGGTCAATGTATTAGGTCTAATTATTATCAGTTACTGGGATAATGTTGCTTCATGATATTAAATTTTGTTTGTTTTGATGCTTGAATGGGTTATAGCTCATTATTGTGTTTGTTGAACTAGGTTAATTGGCTACTATTTTATTTATTTATTTTTTTGTTTATGGTTTAAATTGGGTACTTATTTTTTAAACCAAGAAAAGAAAAATGTGCTAACGTGTGAGTCAGTGTTGTTGCTGTCCAAAATGATGGCTTATCTAGTCTTGGATCTGTGTTTTTATATTTTGTATAAGTTGCTATGTTGTACTTATTCCATTTGCTTGTTATCTGTTTGTTTTTATGAAATGCCTAATTGGCTTTTATTCTCTGAGCTAAAGTTAGTAATATACTCCTCATTAGTGTTGTCATGTCTACTATGTCCAAGACTTTTTTTACCCATGTCCATATCCAAATGTTCACAGTGCTTACAACTGTTCAAAGAATATTTTGACTTAAAAATTTAATAAATTAGTTTAATAAAGATATGATTATATATTTTTTATACTTCTGAATATTTTATTGAAAAGAAAAAAATAGGTTATCTTAATAAAATTTTAAGTAATTTAGATTTATTTTTTTGTTTACAATTGTTTACAATTGTTTACAAATTGTCCAAAGCTGTCCATGACAATACTACTCATCATATATAAATATAATAGGGTTAAACTAATAGTTTTTTTTTTGATCTGTGGGTCAGAGTAGTTTTTTTTTAAACATGAAGTAAGGGCGCTGATATTTATTACCTAATATTCATTTACTATAGGGGCTTACCACTAGCTTACCTTCCACCCCCAGGTAAGATCTATAAATAGAATTTTGGCCAATCAAATTTAACTAAGGTAAGATTTTTTTTGACCCCATCCTCTAAAATATTATCTAATAAATGTCAGTGCCTTAATATTGTTATATTTAAGAGGTTTTCTTGATGATTTCTCTTTCTTTTTTTTTTTTAATAAGGGAAGTGCCATTTATCACCTAATTTTTTAAGTAAGTGGGGGTAGAGAAATTATCAGATCCTATATATAATATAATATATATAATATCAGATATATATAAATATAAATTTATATATGGGGTGGAGTCAATAGAAATGGGACAAATTTATTAGATAGATTTGTCCCATTTCTATTGTCTCCACCCNCACCCCATATATTATTATATATATATAATTTTTAATATTGAATAACTTTTGATCTACCAGTCCATTTTTGATGATTTAACTACCAAAATGTTTGCTTTAGTGAGACGATTCTAACAAGCCCAAAATCATTAAATTCTAATCATAGGATCCTAATATCGACAAAGTTTTGTTTTGTTTTTTTTTTTTTTTTTAATGTTAAGGTGATATATTAATCGTTACAATATATTGCTTATAATTATTATACTATCTACTAAAAACAGAGACTTGGACTATTTTATCCATAACCTAAACCTACTAGAGCCTACCATACTTTTATTTATATAGCTAGCCTGATTTTTGGATGTCCCTTTTCCCTAACCAACCGTTAGTATTCACATGTCCACCACTTTACCCACATTTTCTAATATCGTTACTTCCAATTTGGTGTATGTAATTTCAGGTAGGCGCTTTCTGCTTCCAAATTGGTGTACCTAGTTCCTTACTAGTGTACTTCTCCAAGTTCGTATCTCAAACCATGCAGCTGCCTCTACTACATTGAGTAAGTATCTCAAGCCTGCATGCTGCCGCAACTAGCCAATTTTCCTGCAACTTGGGGACCCAGGATTTGACATTCTGAATTCGGAAATATGCAAACGACTGTACTCCCCGCTATGATGACGAGTACCCAGGCATGTTTCGCCGAAGCTTCCAGTTCCTAATATAGTTGGATGGCATCATGAGGCTCGGCCAACCCGATCTACCACTACATGCACTTATACCAGCTATACCTATTACTGGTAGTCCAAGTTCTCTTAATATTCTAAGACTCCTATATGGGTGCATCCAGAGCTCTGTTGGGCTTTGATACGTACACGCCTCCATGCTTCCACTTCTTGCTAGTCGGTCAGTTCCATCTGCCTTGCATGGTTCATTCTGATCCCTAGTACTTGCATCTAACATCTCCAACTTTATACCGATCTCTTCCAAACTACCAAGCCAGTTGGTCCGGAAGGATTGGTCTGCTCGGCTCTATGTGCCGATGGTTTCCCTTTTCTTAATACCTACTTCTGAAACATAGGTTCTTTTCCTCTAGTACGACTCCGGTGGCCAGGTTAGTGTCCCCTCTTGCTATGGAGTATATTTCATTTAGTTCTCCAGTCTCCAGTTGAGAGGACTTCTGTAGCACCGTAGGAGGATCTTCCTTACCTCCCTTTCAATTGTTCTGGTCCCTTGAATTTGTCTGTGTAACTTACACAACTGCACCAATGCTCCTATTCAAGATGGTGGTACCAAGGTTACAGATAATATACCCGACCAATCGATGAACAAATGTTACCATAACACAGGCCTATTTTCTAATTCATATCCAGTGGGATTTGAACTCTAGACCTGTCGCTTGGGAGATAACAACTAGACAGCTTCTCTATGTTGCCACACCCATTCGACAAAGTTTTGTATTCTATAAACAATTAATAATTAGATATGTCTAATTCGGCGCACCTAAGTTCTATGTGAATACCACGTGCTATATCAATTAGAATCAGATAATTTTGGTACCATTCGATTCGTCTCATTGAGATGAATCAAATAACACCAAATTCACCCAAATCTGATTACTCAATCATGTGATATCACATTTTAACGATTATTTTAAACATAGTTCAATTTTGGCATACCGTATCTTGCCAAAAATAAGCTACCTTTTTTTGCTGATTTTTAACAAAAAAAACCGTGGGTAGCTTATTTTCGGGTTATTTACTATTTTAAGTAATTTAAAGTACAACAAAGAGGTAGCTTATTTTCGAACACAAACTCTAACAAGTAAAATAGATAAATAAATATACTATAGACAATAAATAAATATGCTGTAGGCAATAAATAAATATGTTATAAACAATAAATAAACATGCAAAAAAAAAAAAAAATAACTTATAAAATGATCGATTATAATTGCTATATAGTAAAGTCCAAATTTTACTAAGCAAATCGATCAAAGTCGCATAAGTAACCTTGTTCAGCAGATCAAAATACGCATACTCTAAAAATTTCATAAAAATCAGAGAACTTTTTATTATTTGACTTTTAATTTTTACGGTCAACAGTTTTTTTTTTATAAAAAAACTGTTGAACGTAAAAATTAAAAGTCAAATGATAAAAAGTTCTCTAATTTTTATGAAATTTTAGGATACGCGTATTTTGATCTGCTAAACAAGGTTATTTATGCGACTTTGATCAATTTACTTAATAAAATTTAGATTTTACTATGTAGCAACGTTTATCGATCGTGGGGTAGCTTATTTTCAGAACTAAAAATTTTGTTAAATATCTTTTGGTGTGACAAAGAGGTAGCTTATTTTTGGGTCAAAGGCATTTTGACGTTTTTGGATCAAAACTGGGGGTAGCTTATTTTTGGCAATATACGGTAGTACCTAATTCGGCACACTAAAGATCTCTAATGATATTTGTGAACTATTGATCCAAATTATATGATTTGGGTACCATTTGATTCGTCATAATGAGATGAGTCAGATGGAACTAAAATTATGCGATTCACAAGATATTATCATTTAATCAAAATAACCTGTGTAAAACAAATTTTGAAATTAAAATAAAATCATTGATAACCTTTGATAGACTAGTCCATTTTTGATAATTTTACTACCAAAATGACCGACTTGAAAAGATGATTCCAACGAGCCCAAAATCGTTAAAATCTAATCATAGATCACAAAATCATTAAAAATTTTCTTATTTTTTTTATTTTTTTTTTTAATTTTAATAGTGAGACCTTGCTCTTATCTTTAATAAATTTAATAGAAACTTTTTACAGTTGGAAAAAATTTCATTGTTTAAATCTAATGCTAAGAAAAAGAACTCAGACATATAGCTAGATAAACAAAAGTAAACCTAGTACTTATTTGCAGCCTAAACCAATTAGAGTGGCCAAGGCACACCTAGATTTGATTATTAGTTAATATACTTGAAGAGTGTGTAAGATATTTAATCCAGTGGGAATACCAGTAATCTATTTTCTGAATTGATTTATTTATAATAAAATTGTTATTATTGGTTTCAATTGTATGTATAATAGATATAGAAGATTCAGAGTCTGTAGGCTGATTTTGTAAAATTGTTTGTTGATAGTATGATTTTGAGGTACAGTATGAGATCCAGATTTTTG
Organism: Gigaspora rosea; assembly: GCA_003550325.1. NCBI lineage: Eukaryota > Fungi > Glomeromycota > Glomeromycetes > Diversisporales > Gigasporaceae > Gigaspora > Gigaspora rosea. The sequence goes on from QKWP01001407.1 coordinate 85,539, forward strand.
TATAGATTTGTTGGTTGAGATGAAGTAAAAATTGAATTGTAAGGGACCTAGCAGACTTTGATGCAGTTTCTTGTAATATGTTACTTAGTTCTAATAGAATAAAACCTGATAGAGTTGAATATAATAAAGGCTTGTATGAAAAATAATAAATTTGAAGACTATCAAGTTTTAAAATTTTGGAGTGAAGATTTTTGGCCTGAGTTGGAGAAATATCTAGTTTGTCAGAACTAAGTATTTGGTTTAAAAAATTGTTTATAAGATCTAGTAATAGATTGGTATTTGGACAAGTAACCCAATACAAGGCATAACTTGCCTGTTGGCATATATGACAAATATTAGGGTATAAAGAATATTTTTTATGAAGAATATGTGGAGAAAAAAGCTCATCAAGTAATAGTTTAACTCTAAAAGATTTTAGAGTGGAGGATTGAAAGCTATATGAAAAGTTGCTAATTTTTTGGTTATTATTGATATATAACCATGAAGCGTTCCAATTAATAAGTTGCGAAATTTGATTCCATTGCTAAAAGTGGTTTTGTGATGTCTACAATGTAATTATATGTGCTCTGCAGATTGTTCTAATGCTGCGACGAATAGGAAGTTCCATTGGATAGTTATTTGAAGTAGGTATATATTGAGGATTATATATTTTGTTTGGGCTAAAAATAAAATAGGGTGCTATATGATGGTTGTGTGCTAGTTGATCAGCTTTATTATTAAAATTGTCATCTTCATGTGCATTTACTTTATGCAAGGTAATATTAAGATTGTAGGACTTAATTAAATTAAGTAATGTATTCCATATTGACCAATAGGGTATATTTAAAAAGTTTGGAAGTAGTATAGTATTAATTAAGCTTTAAAATTTAGAGATAACTGATTGTGAATCTGTATAGATTTGAATAGTACAGTTTCTAGGAGCTGTACTTATTGCAGCTAAAATTGCAAGTAGTTCTGTTTTAAATGAGCATAGCGAAAATTTGGTTTGTGCTTGAAAGGAATATATAATATTTTGGTTAGCTATTTGTATCCAACCAATTCCCATAGAACATTGGAGATTGCCTAGATTAATAACAGACCCATCTGTAGAAAAGATGAGTTCTGAAAAGCTATTATTGTAATGTGTAAATGACTGAAGAGTATCATAAGCTTGACTTGGCTCAAATATATGAGGAAATTGTATAGTAGAAATATTAAGATTTGGTGGTGGTAGGATATGAATTGGATTTCTAAGTGCAATTGAATATATGAGATCTAAAAAATTAGCATTTAAGTTAATTGTTTTGTCAGAATTCAGTCTGCCAAAAAATTTTGTAGCATGACTAGTAGGTATTAGGATGGTGCATTTGTTTTGGTATTAAGAGAACAATTACTGCATAGTGATATAGTAATTGGTGGAGTGGAATATAAGTTTGTAAATTGTATTTGGATAGAGCATTGCCAGTGAGTTATTATTGTAAAGTCTGATGCAGTTGGTTGGCGGCGGGCTTTGCCTATAATAATTTAATCATCTAATAGTGTAATAAGCCAAGGCTTGGCATGTTTTGAAAATGACCAGTAGTATAGCTATAATAGTTTGTAGAGGGTAAATTTATATGTGGATAAATAGTATGTTCATAGAAGTGGCTAGTGACTTTATCTTCTAAAAAGGTAAACTATTGGGGGTTCTACCTTTAGAAATTTTGTGTAGTCTGGGTAAAATATGTTTCCAATCTCAAGAAAAAGTATAAGGTGATGTCGAATTTGTTTTTTAAAAGTTGGATATTTAGGATATGTAGCAAGAATAGATTCTAACGAAATTGAACCTTCTTTGATTGTAAAAGGAATGTTAGAGTAAGTATTAGAGCTAATTGACCAGTTAAGATGTTTAAAGAGCTGAATAATTTTAAAGGTTGTAGTTAGTAAAGAATTTTTAAAAAAATTTTTTTGTTCTTTGAAAACATAAATTTATAATTTTATGTTCTTAAAAAAAATTTACTGCACTATAATAAAAATAAAAATTTTAAAATAGCTTTGTAATGCACCTACCTGATAAACCAATCAGATTGTAGAATCAGGTGTAATATAAATTAAAAAAGATTCTTGCAAAATTTTACTATAAATCACATTTTCTCAGCTATGGCTTATTTTCATCTTACTCTAACTCTAACTAACAAAAAGAATGTGCTATTTGGTTGGTTTGATTTCACATTACACAGATCTTATGCATTAAATTATTAAATTCTAAATTTATTTATTATAATTTTTAAAATATAAAATACTGCATTTAGTAAATAAATTAAATTAAAAATGAAGAGAATTGGTTCAAAAATTATAAGCTTGTTAAAAATTAAATTTTTATAAAAAAGACTATTAACTTTGATTATTAAGCAATCTGAATTTCTAACTATAATAAGTCCAATCACTAGATAGTTACTATATTAGTTTTATAGTAATTATTAGGGCTGTTAATCGGTCTGTCCGGTCCGTCCCAGTTAAAAGACCGCCTGGTCTTTTAAAAAACCGGACCGGCGCAGTTCAGGACCGAAATAGGACCGAATAGAACTAGATCGGATAGACTGATAATCAATATAATACTTTTTTGCTATAACGGTGAAATTAAGTTTGTCAGTATAAAGAATTACTATAAGCTTTTCAAATTAATAATATTTGCTTATATGATATTAATACGTTTGATAATTTTAGTTATACATAAATTATGGATTAGAAAATAATATAGTATATTAATATAGCAAAATAGCTCATTTAATTAACTCGTAAATATGGACAATATAGTTTAAATCAGTTAAAAAGATATTTTGTTACTTTTAACCACTTAAGATTTGATAATTTGATTGAATAATATAATCATAATTGGGCATGCCAAATGTTCAATCTTGTACTGATTCAAGACAAGAATTGTCTTAATATATGAAAAAATTAAAGTAAATCAACAAAATGATTAGATGTTACTTGTATAGAATAAAAATTTCTTAATACAATATTGTTAGCATTTACATGTCTGTCAAATGCTTTAAAATTTATAAACTTGATATATTTAATAAAAAAATATAAAAAATAAAGTATACTACTAGTATCGGGTTATTTCCAATCGTAGTTTGAATACTATTAGAATTATGCCATTCAGTATGATAAAATTTTTTTAAATCTAGATAATCCACATTATACATAAATCCTTATCAATGTGTACTGATATTGAAAAAACTGATAATCTATAATTTGACAATAATGGTGCATTCATTACTTATATGCGGATTGAGCAAATTACACTTATTTCAGATTCGAACAATATACTATATTTGTATTTTGAATTATGAGTTTGAGGCAAGCTAATACCGGTAGTTAATTCTAGTTGAATGCAAATTATAATTTTTATCATTAAAAATTCTTGGCTAAATTAATCATTAGCTTGTTTCAAACTTGTGTTCCAAAATAATGTCCATAGGCGTTATTTCCTACAAATACAGTGCAAATTGTAAATCAACTGATCATGCCATTGCTGTCATTAATAAATTTCTCTATTTTATTAACATTAACAACAGCCCGTTCACATTATACATTAAATATGGTTTAATCTTGTTTAACAAACTAAGGGGTTTGTAATTGGATTTTAACCAAAAACAACATTTTATAGTTGTTTCAAAATGTGTATTATCAAGATAATATTTAGTTTATTTACTATTAGGACCGATGGTCCTTTCGGTCCGTCCTAAAAAGGACTAGACCGGCCCGGTCCCTGGACGGACCAAAGGACTGTCAGTCCGGACTGGATCGATTAACACCTAGTAATTATTGTAAAAATTCTATTATTGTGTTTACAATAATAAACATATATATAATATACTATTGGTCAAGTGATACTAGCTGCTAGTAATGATTACTAGTAGCAATAAATAGCAAACTTCTTAATTTTTACTATATATTCCCAAAAATAAACTACCTTTTTTGGACGATTTTGGCCTCAAAAAATTAGGGGTAGTTTATTTTCGGTATATAGAAGATTTTAAGCAATCTATACTTAACGTAGAGGTAGCTTATTTTCGGGAGTTATTTTTTAAAAAAATTCTCACGCATATAAATTTGTGTGAACAGGTTTTCTACATGCACATATGCATACATACGTATGTAAAAGACCGGCATGTGAATCTTAAAACGTGTTTATACCACATTTGGCTATGTTTAATAAAGTACTTTCCCTAGTTTTTATTATTTTTTAATTTTTTTTAATTTTTTTTTTTTGTTTATTTTTTTTTTAATTTTTTTTATTTTTTTTTTATTTTTTAAATTTTTTTATTGTATTTATATTTTAAACTTTTTTCAGTTTAATTTTTTATTTTGTTTATTTTAAATTTTTTTTTGTTTTATTTATTTTAAAATATTTTTTTATTTTTCTTTTTTATTATTTAGTTTTTTTAACGGTTTTATTTTATAAATTATATATACCGGTATATCTTTTTTTAAATTATTATTCTTTACTTAATTACAGTATGTTATTTATTTATTTATTTATTTAAATTATTATAATTTTTTTTATTATTAGTTTAATTTAAATTAATAATTATTTTTAAAACCTTTAATTTACCGTAATGTTTCGCTCTATTTATTTATTCATTTACTGATATTTTTATGGATTAATAGTTAAATTAGGTAGATAATGGGTGGATAGATGGACTTTACGGATAGAAGGGTGAGTGGATAGATGGTTTTTGGATAGGGGTAAAGGGGTATGTGCATGTGCGTACATGCAATAGTGGGAATAATAATTCCAGTTATTTCCTACTATGGAAATAACTGGACTTTATTTTATTCCTACTATTGTATATATGCGCTAGAGATGAGATCCATTATCTGTTTTCTATTTAAAATTTAACAGGCATCCAGATTAAATTAAACTAGTGACCTGTAATCAAGAAAAGGAGTAGCCTATTTTCAGAATTAATAATTTTATTATTGTCTTGGTTCGAAAAAGATGAGGTAGCTTATTTTCAGGTAAAACAAGTTTTTAGGTTTTTTGGTCAAAACCAAAAGGGTAGCTTATTTTTGAAGTAGCTTATTTTCAGGAATATATAGTATATCTTATGAGAACATAAATTATAAATTTTATGTTCTTAGTTTGTTCTCAAAAGAGAACATTATTTTTAAATATAGTATTCTCAAATTTTTTTGAAGTTCTTGAGAACATTGAGAACATTAAATATTCTTCACTGGTTGTAGTTAATTTATTAGGGCCATCAATTGTAGGATTAGGGTGTAAGAAGATACTAGTAGGTGATCAGAGATTATTTTGAAGTTGTTGAACTCTAATAAGAGTAGTAGTGCTTAATAAACTATTGTTGTTTAATCTTTTAATAAAGTTGGATAGGTAGTATTGAAGTTGTATATTCCAGATATTTTTAATATTGTAAATTTGAGGATGAAGTAAAGTACTAGTAGGGATTGTGCAGTTAAGTTTGGCTTTATGCTTGATTAATCCTATATACTGTGTTAAGATTTTGTTGCATGTTAACTGGCTCAATACTATATTTTGTATTCGGTATTCTATTGTAGGAATAATAATGATATTAATGATATAGCATGCTTGAGTATTGTAATTTGTTTTGTACAAGCAATTTGTATAAGCTGGCTTGATTCAGCAATAATGAGTTTGGTCTTTTGAAATTGTTTGTTGTCTAAAGTTAACTAGCACCCAAGAAACTGATTTGGTTGTTGAAGAGGAAGAGGATAGTTGTTGTATATAATTGGATTGTAGTTTTGTTGTTTAATATTGGTTGAAAGTATTGATTTAGTTGGGTTAACTTGGATGTTCGCTATAGAATAGAAGGATTCTGCAATAGTAAGAATCTTGGAAAGCTCAGTTTGGGATGATGCTATCTATAAAGTATCATCCATATATGCTAGAACTGAACATTTGGTTTGTAAATTGTCAGTTGTAAGGTTTTTGAAGCTAGTAAGGCAGGAAGTTTCAATTGCATAGCCAGGTTAATTTGAGTATATGTATGAAATAAGAGGATCATAGTAAATCCGCCAAAGAAGAGGTGTTATTGTTTCTCTTTGTTCAATACCATTTTGGACTTGATAGGATTGTGTAAGTCCCAAGTTAGTAATAACTTTGTTTTGTCGATCAGTTAAAATATTTAAAAGGGTATTAATAATATTAGTAGGCAAGAGTAAACGTGTAAGAGCATGTTCTAGAAAAGTAGAGTTAACAGAGTTATAAGCTTTACTCATATCTTGTGATAGAAGCCATATTTCTTTGTGATTGCAGTTGGTATCCTCTATAAGATTATTAAGGATATGAATAGAAATAGAAGTACTATTCCCAGGAAGAGCAATATAGTTATATGGTAAAAAAAACTTAATTTAGTTTTTGGTAATAATTTTGGTATAGATTTTTCTGGTGTGTTCATTAAGGTTTATTAGGCATGTAAGATTAAGATTACTATCAAACTTATTGTTTTTGAATAGGAAAGATTCTTCCCTTTTTCCATTGTTTGAGAATTGAGTTTTGTATGAGGCACCAATTAAAAAGTGATGTAAGAATAGTAATACTAGTTGAGTTAAAATGTTTGATCATTTCATAGCTAATACCTATAGGACTACAGGCTTTACCATTAGGGAGTTGGGAAATTGTTTGGGTGACTTCTTCTTCTGATAGGAAGAGCTAGTAATATATACTATTCAGACTTAATATATGAAGGTGGACGATATTGTTGATTCTAAAAGTTATCAAATAAATTCTGATTGATATTTTTGTATATAGTCCAATTATTAAAATGTGATTGGATATGTTGTTTAATTAGGATAGGATCGGTAATAAGTTGATTTTGGAGTTTAATATTTGTAAAATGAACAGGAGGTTGATAGCGATCAAGTATACTGTTTATGGCTTATATAGGTTTAGTAACAAGAGATTCGCATCTTTTTTCAGAGGCTTGATTAATTTGTTAACGAAGAAGAAGGGAGTATTCCAAGTGATATGCATGATATATTTGTATATTTGTTTCCAAATACTTTGTGCATGTACTAGCCATGTTTGAATTTGATTAGAGTCAAGAGATATAAGAGGATTAAGATTGCACTTTGCTTTTGAGTTTATAAATATGATATGTAAATTGATGTGAGGTAGGTAAAAAGTAGAGTTGCTTTTTAAAAGTTTTATTAGGTGTCCTAGCTTTTTAAGACCAATATGAAGAGCAGTACAGTGTGGTGTATATTTATAATTGTAGCTTCGTTTATGAGTTATTTTATTAGGTATCTTTTGAATTGCAGCTTGTATGGTGCATTGTTGTATTTTGTGCTAGGTTTTATCAATGCTTTCCTGTATATTGGTTGAAAGTGGAACACGATTTTTGATAAATAGTTGGAACAATAGATCAGAATATTCTGTTCATTGATCTGAGTTCATTATTTTGTAATTAAAAATTCTATGACTAATACTAGTATGAAGGCATGAAGGTTTGCTATAGGCTTTAGGAAATGTCCAGATTGTAAAAAGAATAAGATGATCACTAAGTGTACTAGTTTGGCTATCATTAATATTATAAGAAAAGAGAAATTGTATATTAAATAAATCAATCCAAATATAGTCTATTCTGCTATGATGAATTTTGTTTGACCAGATATAGTGTGTATTGTTGTAATGAGCTCCAATATCAAACATATTTGAGTGATGTAGGAAATTAATTAGTTTATATTTTGACGCTGAGCTAGTTGTATTATCGTGTATATTAAAATCTCCCAAGATTATAGGGTGTAAGTTAGATTGTTGAGTCTGTAAGATCCAGTTAATAACCTGGTTTTGAGTTTGATTTCTTTTGTATGGATCAGTAGATGAAAAGTAAACTAATATAATACAGAGCTTTACCACTTTTAAAAAACAAGTTCAAAGCAATAGCTCCACCTGGATGTGTATGAATACTATAAACATAAGGTTTAAGTTTATTGTGAATCATAATTGCAGCACCTTCTACTGAGCTCTCAGAATTTGCCTAGTAGTAGGTAAATAAGTTATTGTTGCAAAAAGAAAGTTTTGTTTTTGATAAAATTTTAGTTTCAGTAATGCATGCAATTGAAATGTTATGGTTTATACAGTAATCTTGCCAGATTTGCCTTTTGAAAGCAGTATTAAACCCTAATATTGTATATAACAAAATAGTCAGATGTAGATCTTGCAGAATGTCTTGGGTATTAGAACAAGAGCCTGTGGTTGGCATTAATAAAGTGCTATTTGATTTAGTAGATAATGAAGATGATTTAATTAGTGACTGATAGTATTTAGAATATTGGTTAGGAGTGAGTATAGTGTGATTTGGAAGAGTTTTATCTTGGGTATTGGGATATACATGTGCTTCGAGAGTTATAGTATTAATAGAGATTTTGAATGGTAGTAAAAATGAGTTTCTAAATAAGTGCTTTATAAAGGATTTAAGTGTTTGTAAAGGTGGTAATAGTGGAAGATTATATTTTTTAAGAAATTTGTTATAGCAGAGTTCCTCAGAAGGATGAGATGAATTGGAATCTGAGGAACAGTCGATAGTTTGAATATCAAATATAGAATTTGTATTAGTATTGAGATATAATGTTGTGTAATGTTGTAGGTTGGGTGTTGAGAAAGAGATTATCTGTGAAGATTGGTATTTGAAATTTGTTATTGGGTGATTTAAGTTCAATATCAGAGTAATGTAGTAAATCTTCAAAAGGTGGAAATATAATATGATCTGGTATTAGGGTTCCTCAAATTCAAATTAAATCAAATATTGGATCAATTTGAATTTGATCAAATCAAATTGACTCTGATTTGAATTTGATTTAATTCAAATATTTGAATTTGAATTTGATTTGAATTTGAATTTTTAATAGTAATTTTTAAATCAAATCAAATATTTGTTAAATCAAATCAAATTTGACCATATTTGAATTTGATCAAATCAAATATAGTCAAATTTGAATTTGATCAAATATTTGATACAAATATTTGAAGATTAAATCAAATTGCGGAACCCTATCTGATAAGATTTTCATATAAAAGGTATATGTGTGCTTCTGTAAAAATATGGTCAAATCGGAAATATGGCTTGATAGAAATTTTTATATATTGGTTTGAATAAAATATAGATAATATTCTTGTATATAATACAAGAAAGAACCCACAGTTTGTGGAGAAGGGAGTGTTCGTAGTCTATGGTAGTAAAAGAAATTTGTTATAACATGCTTTTGGATTGTATATTTCAAGAAGGTTAGGATTGGGATTGAAGAAGTTTCTTTCACTTATAGAGTTTGTAGGTAGTTTAATTTCTTTATCACTGAAGTCTTTTTCAAGTAAGGATTCATCATAAATTTCTGATATTGAGTAGTTGTTAGAACTAGAAGTAGTTAGTGATAGTAAAGTATTAAAGGAAAGTTGTACTTCAGAGAGAGATGAAGATATAGTATCTGAAGTACTGTAATTGTCTTTTGTAAAGGCACTTGCCATATACTCAGTTCTTACAGTTGTGCAAGAAGCTAAAGTCTGCTCTGTACTTTGAGTCTGACTGTCATTAATTAGTTCTTCCACGTAAAAGATTTTCTTATTATTTTGATGAAATTAGATTAATTGATAATCCACCTGTTAACTAAAGAGAGGCGAAATGTGGCGTGCTTCTATCTAAATTTTTTTCATACTAAGTTAACAATACATGTCTACTAATTGAAAGTTGTAGAGCTCTTCGAGATGCATCTAACTGTGTTAGATCATCCAAATCGGCCCAGTGGATAGCGAGATATCGACGAAAAACAATTGGCCGACTATATGTAAAATGGGTGGCAATCAATTAATCAACAATTATTTCACTGACATAACATTTCACCGACAATCATTCACCGACATGTTCATTTTACCGACAGTTTATTTCACCGAAGCTTATTTCACCAACAAAGTAATTCTGGTCATTGTCGTTAGGGTCAGGGTAGAATTAGATAGAATTAGGGCTAAAGTTAGGGTGCTTTTTGAAAAAAAAACTTGTCAGTGAAATGAACTTCGGTGAAACAAACTGTCAGTAAAATGAACTTGTCGGTGAGTATTTGTCGGTAGAATATTATGTCGGTGAAGTGATTGTTGGCGAAATAATACAAACCCATATAAAACATTGTTTTAAGAGATTTTATATAGTTGACCAATTGTTTTTTGATGATATCTCGCTATCCAATAGGCCGATTTGGATAATCTAACCACCGTTAGATGCAACTTGACGAGCTCTACAACTTTCAATTAGTAGGTATGTATCGTTAACTTAGTAAGAAAAAAGGTTTAAATGAAAGCATGCTACATTTCATCTATAGTGATTTTCATTATATGGTACCGGACAGTAAAAAACATACACTCGTTATTAGTAAAACTTTAAATTGTTATAACTTTTTTAAAAAAAATTAAATCAAAAAACCCTTTGACAATTTGATAAATTTTTAGATAAACTACATTTCTGTCAGAGAAATTTTTTTTATTTTTAATTTTTAAAAAGTTATAAGGCATTAAAGTTTATATGAGTTTAAAAAATTGGCATTTAATATAAAAAAAAAAGAATATATATATAGATTTTTAGCCAATCAAAATCAATTGCACAAAAATTAGCCAATCAGAATTGATTCATAAGCACCCAAAATTGGTGCCTATGTATAGATTTACTGTCCCGTACTATATGATTTCCATTACGGATTTTTATATAGTTAGCCAATTGTTTTTCAACGATATCTCACTATCTACTAGGCCAATTTGGATGATATAATCACCATTAGATGCATTTTAATGAGCTCTACAACTTTCAATTAGTGGATATTAGTGATGACTCCAAAATTGATTTTTGAAAAAGGCCTATTTCGTCTTCATTAGAGAAAATTAAAATTTTTTATAAGGAAGAGCAAATAAAATTTATTTTATTTTTTTTTTTGTGTTAAAGTTCCCGCTTTGGGTGAGAGTTTATTTAATCAAGCCTGTAGATCAAGGGCGCCTCTTTGGGCGCACCCACAATTGAGTTACATTGAATGAGAGTACAACTAGCCACACGTACAACTTTTGGTTGTCTAATTTAAGTAGTCCGCCCGAAAGTTCTACACTAGTTGCCATACCTACAACCCAACTAGGGAATTGCCTATTTAAACCCTCTGGTCCAACGCTTCGCATGTCAATCCTACTTGTGATCACAGGTACAGCCCTCCGATATATTAGTCAGTCGAAGACAGTCCCAGATGCTACCTACATCCCCTTAGGACTAATTTATCCTCGCAGGTAAACTTGGTAGAGCAGTCCCTGTCCCACACAGGTATTACCTACACTTCGGTAACTTACGCACTCACCGAGGCAAGCAACTTGCAGTCAAGGGGTACCTAACCGCTACCATTACCTACTTCTGCCCTTGTAAGGTTCACACCGACCCGGTACCCACCATTACTTTCTTACCGGTCCATTACCGGGTGCCCCAAACTTCCAAACCAGTTGGCCCAGAAGGGTTGATCTACCCAGCATTAGGTGCTACTATGGTTTTTCTTCCCCTGGTACCTAATTCCAGAACATAGGTCCTTTTCCTCCGGTATGACTCTGGCGGCCAGGTTGGTGGACCCTCTCCTCCGAAGGTCATATCGTCCAGTTCTCCAGCTCCGGTTTCCGATATTCCGGTTCTGGTAGCGCCGTAGAAGATAGTTGATACCTCCTTACTCGGGACTTTCCAAATGGGTTTCCATTTCCCTGGTTCCTTGGATTTGTCTATGTCACCAGACACAACTTTGCCCGAAAGCTTCCATTCAAGATGGTAACCAAGGACTACAGGTAATATACCCAACTGATCAACAGGAAATGGTTACCGTAACACAGGTCTATTTTTCCAAAGCGTCGCCAGTGGGATTTGAACCCTAGACCTGCCACTTGGGGGTGACAACTTACCAACTTCCCTAAGCCGCCACACCCTTCAAATAAAATTTATATAGATATGTTCCTTATAATTTCGTCTATTCAAAAAAAATATCAAATAATTTCGTCTTTCAAGTAAAATAGATCAAAACCAATTTCGTCTTCAAATTTTAATTTCGGGTTTTAGAACCCGAAATGCTTTCGTCCTCATGTGTAGTGGATATATATTGTTAACTTAGTAAGAAAAAAAAATTTAGATGGAAGCTCTCCACATTTCGCCTATTCTAGGCGAATTATCAAGTAAATTTACACAAAAGTTGACCTATCTTGGGATTCTGTGATTGGATTTTGATGGTTTTGAACTTGTTAGAATCGTCTCACTGAGACAAACATTTTAGTAGTTAAATCATCCAAAACAGATCAGTAGATCAAAAGTTATCCAATTTTTAATATATATATATATATATTATTAAATTTTAACCAATCAGATGCTTAGAAAACTTATCAGGTGGGGGTAGTGGATCAGCTACTTAGTGAAACCTAATCAGGTGATTTCTGGCGCTCCTCTAATATGTAGCATATATATATAAAATAATTATCTGAAGTTGTTAGTATTCTTATTTAATAATGCCAACTTGTAGATTGATCAACACATTTGTGCTCATTGTTTTTGCATAGTTATTAGTATTCTGAATGTTTTTTTGAAGGCATCATTTTGTTTTGTTTTTTTTCATACTGTATATATATTTGAAAATTGTTTAAATATACTAGTTTACTCCTAATACTGCTTCTAACAGTAATATTTAGTATTCAGAATTTTGGAGATTTTATTGCATTTGTATTGAACATTTCTTTTACCCTTGTTTACTTTTTTTTTTGAGTTAAATTAAATCTGATTCCTATTTGTTGATATCTTTAAATATTAATATGTAGATCTTTTATTTTGACTTTTTAAATAGGATTCTAATTGTGTTTAAGTTTCAATAAAAACAAAACCTTAATTTAAAAAAAAACAAGTTTACATAGAGCAAAAAGTTAAAATCAATTAATAAAATTTAGAAAATAAAAGTGTTTGTATAATTTTATTAATAAAATTATTAATAATATTATATTACTTGAAATTTTACTAATTGATTATACTAGAACCCCGAAGAACTCTGATACAACTCAGATGATTCTAAAAAAGGAAATTTGGGATAGAAATTTATCAAACGTTGTATTTTTATATAGTAAATTTTCAAAATTGGCTCTATTTTATATATCTATTTGGCTAAATACTGCTAAAATTATACAAACTCAAATCTAAGTTGTATCAGAGTTCTTCGGGGTTCCATTATACTATAGGTGTAGTGGTATAGTATAATTGGATTGTTGTTACCTCCAATTCTATATAATAAGACAGCTTCAAGTTCAAATTATACAAGAGATAATTCATTTTTAAAATTTTATATTATTTGCATTATAGTATAACAGTACCAAGACATCTAGTACAGGATTATACTTTACATGTTTTAGCAAAACCTTCTGAAATTTAAAAAGCAAAAAAACCAGTTTGTTGCAATTGGCATCCAATAGTCCAATTTGAATAAACTGTTTTTAAAAAATAAAGCTCTTAGTGAGATACATCTAACAAAAAAAATTTATTTAATTCTGATCACTAAATCAAAATTATTTAAACAAATATAGTTTTGTTATTTTTAGCAAATTAGATTGAAATTGTCCAAAATCCAGTTATAATCTAAAAATATTTTGAAATATATTGCAAAATATTGCAAAATATTGCAAAATAGACCTAATAAAACAATGCAAACCTCTATTTAATTATCTTATTTCAGGGGTCACAGGAGGTAATATTTCATATATTATTATGTAAATTTATAGTTTTTAACAATATTTTGCAATATTTTGTATATTTTCAAAATTTTTTAAAATTTTCACATTTAATATAAAATTTTCTATTTTTATTTATTTATTGTCACAAATCATAATTTAAAATAAAATCTACATTTTCTACTTAACCTGCTAGCCTTCTAAAACCCATTACCGTAAATGGCCAGATACAAGACCTGGGTTTGTTACATTTTACCAATTTTAAAACCTATAATAGACTCCAGGTAAAGCATGCAGCTGAGAGCTTATATCGTATAATATAAAAATTTGAAACGCACATGCACTTTGCACTTATAATATGCAATTTAGATTTTAAAAAAAGCCACATTTAATTGAGGAAGATCCTACAATATGAACTCGGGTATAGTACATAGTGGGTCTACTATCTAGGAGAATTTTTTATCTGGTCATTTATAGTAATACTTGTTTATTATAATTTTTTTAAAACTAATTCTAACACTAAACCCCTAACCCTAAAAATGCACCCCAAAAAGATTTAGTTTTTGAGATTTTATACTATAATTTCATTTTAATCTGGATTTTATTATAATCTGCTATATTTATTATTATACATTATACAGTATGGAATAGTTAAAGATATTTACATTTAATTAGTTAGTTTAAAAATGTTTATAACTTAACAAAAAATTATTAAATCAAAAAACCCTTTTTTAAATTAATAATTTATAACCAAACTATATTTTTGAAAGAGGATTTTTTTATTTTTATTTTTAACAGTATTATAACAGTTAAAATTTGTTTATTTTATATATAAATCAAAAATTTGGCACTGATCTACATGTATAGACCAATAAAAACTAGGTATTTGTGTATTACATTATTTTAAATTTGGTACATATAGGACCCCAAACAATCTATGTGGGTTATATTTGAGCATCATAGTAAAAATTTTTTTGGTTAGCACTTTTGGTTTGGTATATATGCTATATTTTACACATTAAATTTTTTTGAAATATAACGTTCTCTAAAAAAAAACTAAACGTTCTCTAAAAAAAAAAAAAAACAACCTGTTCTCTAAAAAACAAACAAACCATTACCTAAAAAAAAAAAAAAAAGTTCAAAATTACTTAAGCCCGTTTTATCCACAAGCTGCCAAGGATTATAAATATATAATTCACAAATTGTGCCAAAAAACTTAAAAAAACCCCCCATTTTGTACAATTTTTACACCCCTTTCTTTTACCTCTCTTTCCCTTTTACCTTTCTTTCTCTTTTCCCCTCTCTCTTTTTTTTACCTGCCGGGTTACTATTATAGCCCAAATTTTTCATTAGCACATTTTAAATATAACATTTATAAAAATTACCCCATTAGCATTCTTTTAAATATACCTATTTTGCCACTTAGCAGGTTTCAAATATAATCTTTTTCTCCAATACCTACTTTTCAAATATAACCTTTTTTAAAAAACGGTCCTCCATTAGCTATTTTTTAACTATGATATCATATAGATTGTTCGGGGTTCTGTACATATTAGTAAAAAGTGATACTTTATAGTGTCCTCATTCAAATTTGGCTTTTTTTTATAATAAAATAAAAAGTTAATATATTTAGCTATTCCGTGCTGTATATATTATATTTTTAAATATTTTTAATTAATATTACATATTTTATTATATATTATATTTTAATTATTATATATTTTTACAGTATTATTTTTATATTATTATATCATAAATTATTTTAACTACTTTGCATTTAATTACATTTAATTTTATTACTATTTGTAGAAGAAAAAATAATAAAATTAGTCTTACATACTTATTTTTGTACACCCTGCAGTTAGCTATTATCTTTGCTTTTTTGTTTTAACTATATTTTTATTTCAGTTATTTTTTTGTTTTAACTATCTTCTTCATTTTGCTTTTTTTTCTAAATACTTTCTAAAAATGGTTGAGAAGTAAAAAATAAACAAACCTATTTTTTAGAAGTAAGTGTTGATGTTCTCGCAAATTGCCAAAAAAATCTAGTATGTTTTTGCAAAGTGCCAAAAAAGTTAGAGTTGGTGTTCTTGTAAAGTGCTAAACAAGTCTACAAAATACCAAAGAAATTAGAAATAAATAAAATAAAAAAATAAATAAAAAAAAAATAAATAAAAAACAAAATACATAAGCAAATTTAATAAAAAAAAATGAGGCCCCAAATTTCTATTTCTCTAAAATAAGAGTTTATGTTCTTGCAATTCAAAAATTGCTAAAATCAAGTTGTGTTTTTGTAAGTACTAAATTAATGTTTTTGCAAAGTGCTAGAAAAGTCTGTATTTGCTTGCAAAGTGCTGAAAAAGTCTGAGTTAGTTTTTTTGAAAATGCTAGGAAATAGGAGTTGTAATTTCACAAATGCCAGAATAAAATAAATTAATAAAAAAAATTTTAAAAATAAAACAAAAAAACAAAAACAAAAAATATGAAATGAAAAAATAAATAAAGCAAAACCTTGCAAAAACTTGTGAAAACTTGTAAAAACTTGTGTTTAACTAAATTATTTTTCTAAAAAAGCATTCTTAAAAATTTAGAAATTGCTAAAAAAATCAGTTATGAATTTTTGCAAAGTGTCAAAAGTCTGAGTTGGCATGCAAAATCAAATTGGTGTTCTTGCAAAGTGCCAAAAAGTTGTTAGTTTTTTGCAAAGGGCTAGTGTTCTTGTAAAGTATGAAAAAAATTAAAATAAATAAAGAGAACTGCTATTCGTACTATGGATTTTTGCTATTTGCACTATGGTATGTAGATTATGACCAGAATTAGTTAGAGTTAGGGAGAAGCAGATTTTCATAATATTAGTCTCTGGTGAGAATAACAAAAATCTATGGTATAAATAGTAATTACCTAAATAAATAAATAAATAAATAAAAAACAAAAACAAAACAAAGGCAAAAAAAAGCAAAAACAAAATAAACAAAAACAAAAAAAAAACAAACCAAAACAAAAAAACAATATAAAACTGAATAGAAAATCTAATTTTTATAAAAAAAATATCTAATCTGATTTTGTAATACAGATTTGTAAATTAATTTCAATATATTATACAAAATTTTGAAGTATTTTGAAAATATAGTCCAATGTGTTCTTGGTAAAGCCTGTATTGGGCTAGGTTAAGTCTGATTTTACCCAGATCCAATCTGCAAATTTACAAGTTTGGGCCTAGATTTTTAGGTCCATGATCAATTTGGACCAATACCAAATTAGCCCAAAAGTAATAAGCTGGGCTTAAATCTGGTTAGCCTGTTAAAAACTATAGTAAATTTTAAAATCAGGCTGGATTTGGGCTCAAATTTTCAAATCCATTAATAAATTTGAGCAAGTTTGGGCTAGGCTTACAAAATAATTAGGGCCCGATCTGACCTAGCCCAATATAGACTCTAGTTCTTAGTATGATCCAGATTACATATCAACTGATCTATTCAGTACTCTAAAATATTTCAAAAAATATTTTGAATTCACTTTTAAAATATTTTGAAAACATTTTTAAAATATTTCAAAATCTAAAATATTTTGAAATATATTGTGAAATATTTCGAAATATATTGTGATTTCAAAAGATTTTTTGCAGATTCGCAAAATCTTTCAAAAGATTGTACTACTATAAATTTGCTAATATATGTCATAGTTTAACACTAGATTGCAGAGTTATACAAAAAAAAAGAATATATATTTTAGAAGCATATACCAAAAGAAGAAACTATTAGTATATAAAGCCAAGGCAGACTACTATATATGTTCAAAAATAAACTATTCTTCTAATTTTTTTAAAAAATCTTAAAAAATTCATTAGTGGTTGCTACATATAAAAGTTCAAATTTTATTAAGTAACCCTCAAAAGTGCTATTAAGTAAATTTTTTAAAACATTATAATATACTTATAGCAAAAATTTAGTATTATTTAGACCACTTTTTATTAGTACATTTTTTATTTTTCAAAAACTTCAATATTTCAAAAATAAGTTATATTATGTTATTTTTATATAATTTTTTGGCCAAAAAAGATAGCTTATTTTTGGATATATATTATTAGCAAAAAAAATATCTATAAACCTTCATAAGTTTTTATGCAGAGGTAAACTTACGAAAAACTTATAATTAGTTTGGAATATTATATAGGAGTAATAATTATGAAAGTTTACGCTATAGTAACTTCGAAGTATTACGAAGCTGTAATAATTACAAACTTTTATAGCATAGTAAATTTGAAATATAGCAAAAATATTATGAACAGCAAACATTGAAAACTTGCGAAAACTGGAGAAAACTAGTATAAATCAATGATATATTACAATCAATTAATAATAATATTCACATAATTATGCTTTTTGCAAATTTTTTAAATGTTTTACAGATTTTGCATGTTTTTGCATGTTTTCACATATTTTCACAAGAGTTTCACAAGGTGTCGCAATTTAATATAAAATTTAAATTTTTTTATTTATTATTATTATTATATATTATTATACATATTTTACGAAAAAATAAAAACAAAAATAACTAAAACTGAAAAAATAATAAAAAAAACAAAACCAAAAAATAGTACCGTAAACTGCCGTATAAACAGCCCCCCACATATCAGACCCCTCTCATTTTTACTAATAATTTTCTTTTTTTTACTAATTAATTTTTTTGGTGGAATGTACCAGACCCGGGCTGTTTATACAGCAGTTTACGGTAATATTTTAAACCCTTTGCACTTTGTCACATAATGCTAGTTCTATACACTTATTTTTTTCGCCCTGCAGTTAGCTATTATTTCTTTTCTTTTTTGTTTTAACTATAATATTCGCTTATATTCACTAATATTTGCTTATATTTGCTACTTCCTAAAATAAAAAAATGCCAAAAAAAAATAAAACCAAAAAAAAACGAAAATGAAAAATAGTAATATTTTAAACTAATTCCACACTTCGTTGCATAATACTAGCTCTATACACTTATTTTTCTTACCCTGTAGTTAGCTATTTTTTCTCTTTTTCTTTGTTTAACTATTATATTCGCTTATATTTGTTCATATCGCTACTTTCTAAAAGTGCTACCATATTTGCGCATAATAACGCCCTCTGTGCATTATTTTGGACCCCTGCTCGTTATTTTGAAATGCGCATACGCTTTATTTTGAGTCAAAATATTTTTTTTTGAAATATTGTACCAGTATTTGAAATTGGTTCGATTACTAACAAACACTTTAAAGACATCGAACTTACTTCACCAGTAAGCTTATTTTACAGAAATTTACAGATAAGTTCATTTCATGACATTAGATTCGAATTTCCCAATTAGTTTACCCCAATTTGTAAATAGATCTTCTCTTATTTAGTATTTTTATAATTCATTAAATATTATTGAGGTCTGGTAAACTTGATAGTTGACGTATAATCGACCCTTTTTGTAAAATCTTCAAAACACATTAACGTGTTAGCACATATACGTGTTAAGGGCGCAGATTATAAACATTCTCAATAGCACTTCAACATGCTGGGCTTGGTTGTACCATCATGTAGCATATTAAACAACATGTTAAAGTGCCGTTAACATGTCATCTATTAAATTTAAATGTATATAAATGAATGAATTCGACATCAATAAAGATATACAATAGAATACAATACCGGTATTAGAAAAGTTTTTCCTGATTTTACTTAAGAAAAATAAAGGAAATAAGCTAGTGTAGTGTTGAAGAGACCTCTATTTGAATAAATAATAAACTTATCTTCCAGTAACTATTAGAGTTCAATTGGCTAAATGCATACACTCTCATAGTTATAGTAGATAGTATATTTCTGACAGCCCATTTTATCGACATATAATTTTAATCAATGTCATTAGAGTTGGGTTTAAGAGGTAAAGCAATTATAAAAAAAAAACTTGCGAAATGAGCTATCGATGAAATAAACTGCCTACGAAGTAAACTTTTTTGTATTTGAAGTGATTGTTGGTAAAATTATATGAACCCGCTCTGAGCACTATGTTATATAAGGTAGGTGCATGTTATTTCAGGACGCGCATAGGCGCTATTTTGAGCAAAAAAAAGCCCAATTTTTTAAAAACTCAAAATCCAAATTAACGCCCCAGCTCGCTATTACGCACAAATACGGTAATAAAAAAAACCAACCAAAAAACAAAACAAAACCGAAAAAAATAACGAAAAAAACAAACCCGAAAAAAATAAACTATTATATTTGCTTATATTCACTCATATTCGCTTATATTTAATTATATTCGCTTATATTCGCGACTTCTTGCAAAGTACTAGAGAAGTTAGAATTGGTGTTCTTGTAAAGTGCCAGAAAAGTCAAGTTGTTTTCTTGCAAAGTTTTGAAAGAAGTAAGAGGTAAATAAAATAAATAAAAAAATAAGTAAAAAAAAACGAAAACAAAAATGTAAGCAAACTAAATAAAAAAAATAAACGAAGCTCCAAATCTCCATTTTCTTGAAGTAAGAGTTTGTAATCTTGCAATTCAGAAATCGTCAAAGGTTTTCGCAAAGTGCCAGAATAAAATAAATTAATAAAAAAAAAAAAAAAAAAAACAAAAACAAAAAACATGAAATGAAAAAATAAATAAAACGAAACCTTGCAAAAACTTGCAAAAACTTGCATTCTTGAAATTTAAAAATTGCTGGAGTGTGTTCTTACAAAGTGTCGAAAAGCTGAGTTGGCTTGTGCAAAGTGCTAAAAAGTCATTGGATTTCTTGCAAAGTACCAGTAGTAAAGTGTAGAAATAAAATAAAAAAAATTAAAAATTAAAAAATAAAAAAAAACAAAATGAAACTAAAAAAAATGAAATAAAACCAAAAAAAATGAAGAAACAATATAAAATTGATAAAAGTTCTAAATTATAAACAAAAAAAATAAACAAAGATCTAATCTGATCTTGTAGTACAATTATCAAAAATTATTGAAACATTTCAAAAATATTAGTTAAACGCGTCCTTGATATGATCCAGGTTACAGATTATTCTAAAATATTTCAAAAGTATTCGAAATATTAAAAAAAAAAAGAAAGAGAAAAAAAAGAGAGTGAAAAAAGAAAAAAAAAAGAAAAAGTGAGAGAGAGGTAAAAATTGCACAAAACAGCTTTTTTTTTTAAGTTTTTTCGCACATTTTGTGAAATATATTTTTATGATCTATAGTAGCTTACGAATCAAATGGGCTTAAGAAATTTTGAACTTTGTTTTTTTTGTTTTTTTTTTTTTTTACCCAGTAATTAAATATTTCGAAATAATTCAAAATATTTGAAAATATTAGTTAAATGTTGATTCAGGCTATAGATTTACTGATCCAGCTTGGTTTCCTAGTCCTAAAATATTTCAAATAATTCGAAAATTAGTGTAAATTAGTTTTTTTTATTTTTTATGTACTGTAAGAAAATCGTAAATTTATGTAAAAATTTTATATAAATTTACAATTTTTTTATGTACCATAAAAAAATTGTAAATTTACATAAAAATTTTATATAAATTTATAATTTTCTTATACACTATAAGAAAATCGTAAATTTACGAAAAATTTTTATATAAATTTACAATTTTCTTACACATTATAAGACTTACGCAATTTTACACTAAATATTACATAAGTTTACAATTTTCTTATATATCATAAAAACTTGCGCAAGTTTACGTATATATTTTGGGAAAATAAATTTGTCGCACCCATGACATGTCGCACTTCTGCTTCAACCAATCAAATTGCACGATTTTATAAGCAAAAAATTATATTTTTTAAAAATTTAAAATTTTACTTAATAAAGTGTAAAATATATATAAAATAGCATATTATATAATGTAAAATTTTATTCTGAACAACTTTTTCTAAGTTATAAAAATAGATTGTCTTAGTAAAAAAAATGTTTTATAAGAAAAATCAAAAAATTCCAAAAGTTAGCACATATAAAACTTTTTTTTACTAAAACAATCTACCATTTTAACTTAGAAAAAGTTGTTTAGCATAAAATTTTACATATAATGCTTAAATGTAAATATAGATTATATTAGTAAACAAAAAGTTTTATATGTACTAACAATTAAAATTTTTGATTTTCTTATAAAACATTATTTTTTTACTAAGACAATCTATCTTTATGACTTAGAAAAAGTTGTTCAGAATAAAATTTACATTATATACTTTGATATTGCTTATTTGTTTTTACATTTTACTAGTAAAATTTTTAATTTTTAAAACTTAAAATTTTTTGTCTACAAAATCATGCAATTTGATTGGTCGGAATCAGGGTGCAACATGTCGCAGGTGCGACAAATTTCTATTCCTATATATTTTTGCTAATGTACTCTAAAATTATATATAAACTTAATGGTAAATTATTTTTATATTTAATTTTATGAAAAATTATATTAAGTAAACTATTTTAATTCTTAAAAAGAGTTGTAAAGCAACATTTTCTAATTCTAATAATAGTAAAATTATTAAATTTGGTTAAAAACTCAGTAAGATATAAAGTTTTAAAGATTGGATATTAAAATTTAATAATAAAACTAAACTAACTTATAAATTTATGCAAATTGACCAATTAGAATTAGAGATTTTGTGCAACCTAAAAAAATTTGAGCCAACTAAAAAAAACTTTGTGATATATACAACTATATTTTTTTAAAATATAATAATAGTTCAAATTTTTACTATAATAGGGGGTCATTTAAAGCAGGGTGCAGTCATATGATTTTTACTTTTTAATTAAAGTTAGGGTAAGGATTAGTCGGCGGTTAGGGTTAGGAATGGTATTAAAGTAAAATTGCTTTTCTGACATTTTTTGTTAATGCCCAAGGTAGATTTTGATACTCGTTTCTTGTATTTTTGCATTTTTTCACTTTTTTTCTTCTTTGTTTCTTTGTCGAGCTGATCCGAGTTGATCAAAACAAACAAGTTGATTGGCGCCATATTACGTGATTGCATCCTGCTTTAAGCGACCCCTATAATAGATAAATCATTAGCGAATTATGTAAATGTAATCTTACGTAAGTTATTACGGCCCGAAAACTTGTGCAAGAATTACGAATCGACGCGAAATCTTTCGCAATTTTCAATTACAGAATATTACGAAATATATATGTAAAAAATTACGCAATATTACATCACAATAATTCGAAATAAATCGCAACAATGCGCATATCAATAAATTAATGCGTGCAGGAGGTAATATTTTGATATTTTTGCATTGTTTCACAATATTTTAGATCTTTTCGCATTGTTTCGCAATATTTGGCAAATTTTCGCAAATTTTTAAAATTTTTTAAATGATATACATATTCACATAATCATGCTTTTTTACAGGTTTTCACTTTATTTCGCAAGGTTTCGCAATTTACTATAAAATTTTACATTTTTTTATTTATTATTATTTTTTTATTTATTATTATTATATATTATACATATTATATTATATATTATATTTTAATTATTATACATTTTTTACAGTATTGTTTTTACATTATTATATATTATTTTAAATACTTTCGCACTTCTTCGCATCTAATTCTATCACTATATACAAAAAACTAGCTCTACACACTTATTTTCGTTCATCTACAGTTAGCTATTATCTTCGCTTCTTTGTTTTCTATTATCTTCGCTTTGACTACTTCTTTTGTTTTGGCTATAAACTTTGTTTTGCACTCTTTTTCTAAAAACTTCAAAATAAAAAACATTTCTTAGAAGTGTTGGTGTTCTTGCAAATTACTGAGGAAAGTCGCAAAGGTTCGAAGGAGTTAGGAATAAATAAACTAAAATAAAAATTAAAAAAATAAGTAAAAAAAAAACAAAAAAACCAAAAGTGTAAGCAAACTAATAAAAAAAA
>QKWP01001407.1:116197-135611 GCA_003550325.1 Gigaspora rosea
TAAAAATATTATAAAAACATTATTATTATATTTTAAAAATATATTAAAATAAGTTTTTTAAAAATATTTTTTAAACCAAAATTATTTTTAAAAAATGCTTATATCTCGTAATTTTGCTTATGAAACCATCCTTCGTATTTTAACAAAAAATCTTTTTTGCAAGATTTTGGGGTAAACACATTTGTCTAAATCATTATATTATTGATTTGTTTTATTTATATTATATTTAATATTATAAAATATATTATAATATAATATATTTATATAATATAAATATTTATATTATACTATAAATATGAAATTTATTTAGTTTAATAATGTTTTAAAAATGTTTTTATTAATATTACTAAAACAGTTTTAATATATATTATTTATATTATTATTATTAACTTATAACTAGTAATTATTATGTTTTTTAAAATATAATAAAAACATAATAGATATATAATCATAATATTTTTAATTTTTTTATAGTTTCAGTAAAGTATAGAAATAACCCATATCAGCGGATCGGCGTAATTGTCGATAATCTGTTATACAAAAATTTGTTCCTAAGCAACGTTGAAAAACTAACAAACAAAGTACTTGTTACAACTAACAAAAGAGCCTTTTTGATGTCTAAACAAGTTAAAAAACCAATAAAACTTAATAAAAGAGCTATGCTAAGCTGTAGAAAAAAGTACTTTTATTATTTGTTAAAATATTTAAGTGTTTTAGGATGGGTTGGGCATTGAGAAATAGGTTGGTAACTATCAAGGGTAAATTCAGAAGCTAATATTCAAAAAAATAGCCTTTTTAATATACTTTTGGCTTATAATTAAATACATGAATTTTGTAATTTTCTACGTACTTAATTATAAATACAAACCTGATTAAAAAGACCATTTTTGTGAAAATTCGCTTTGTAATAAATTTTCGCGTAAAATTTTTTGATAATCCTCGATTATGATTGGTTGAGCTGACATGTTACGCTGATCTGCTGATATGCAAAAATTTATTTTGTATTCCCATTATTGTATATTTGCATTAGAGATATAATCTGTTATCTATTATAGTTCGATGATTTGCCAAATATAGATAGTATCAATTACACTTTTTATAGTAAAAACATCAATCAGATGTTTTTAGGCATTTCAGTCACATGTTAATTAGCCAATCAGATTATGGCCTTTAATTTTTAAAAATTTGAGAATTTATAGTAATATACAATGAAAATATTTAGTAATAAAAAATTCTTAATGGGTATGGCGACATAGAGAAGCTGTCTGGTTGTCACCCCCAAGCGACAGGTCTAGAGTTCAAGTCCCACTGAAGACAAATTGAAAAATAGACCTGTGTTATGGTAACATTTGTTTATCGATCGGTCGGGTATATTACCTGTAACCTTGGTACCACCATCTTGAATGGGAGCATCGGCGTAGTTGTGTAAGTTACACAGACAAATCCAAGGGACCGGAACAATTGAAACCCGTTTAGCAAGTCCTGAGTAAGGAGGTAAGGAAGATCTTTCAACGGTACTACAGAAAACCGGAATTTCGACTGAAGACTGAAGAACCGGACGGAAAAAGCCCTATGGCAAGAGAGGACACCAACCTGGCCGCCGGAGTCGTACCAGAGGAAAAGAACCTATGTTACGGAATTAGAGGGAGTCTGTCAGGCACATAAAGCCAGGCCGACCAATCCTTCTGGGCTAACTGGTTTGGTAGTTTGGGAGGGATCGGTAAAGGTTAGAAAAAGGGTTGGATGTGAGTACTGGGAATCGGAATGAACCTGCAAGGGCAGACGGAACTTACTGGCCAATGAGAAGTGAAGCATGGAGGCGTGTACGTGTCAAGACCCAACGGAGCTCTGGGCGCACCCATATGGGGGTCTTAGGACGTTAAGAGGATTTGGGACCACCAATATGGGTATAGCTGGTACAAGTGCATGTAGTGGTGTGAAAGCCAGATCAGCCGGCCGCCTCATGATGCCATCCAACTATGCTTGGTACTGGAAGCCTCGGTCGGGTCAGCCAGGCGCGGCGAAACATGCCTGGATACCTCATCACCATAGCAGGGAGTAAAGTCGTTCGCATATTTCTGAATTCAGAACGCTAAATCCTGGGTCCCGAAGTCGCAGAAAAATTAGTTAGTTGCGGTAGCATGCAGGCTTGAGATACTTACCCAATGTGGAAGAGCAGCTGCATGGCTTGAGATACAAACTCCCAAGAAGTATGCTAGTAGAGAATCTTGGGTGTACCAATTTGGAAGCACAAAGCGCCTACCTGGAATCACATACACCAAACTGGAAGTGACGATACTAGGAAATGTGGATAAAGTGGCGGACATGTGAATACTAATCAGCAGCTAGAAAGGGATGTACAAAACCAGGCTGGCTATATAAATGGGAATATGGCAGGCTCTGGTAGGTTTAGGTCGTGGATAAATAGTCCAAGTCTCGGTACTTAAGTAGATAGTACAAAGATTGTAAGCAGTAATGTGTAATGATCAATATACATCTAATAAAGTCCAGAGGCATGACCTCACCTTAACAACAAAAAAAAAAATAATAAAAAAAAATAAAAAATTCTTTAAACTTTTCCAAATTTTTAAAATAAATAAAACTCAGCACAACACAACTTTATTTAATGTACTAAGATTGATTTACTTAGTACAAAATTTTACTATAGTTATTTTTTTGCAAAAAACAAATACAAAGTTATCTTGCCAATTACTAATCCAAATTAAGCAATTTTTATATTATTTCATTCGGCTCAATAAGATGAACCAAATGGTATAAAGATCACCAAACTATAATTGATAAAATCTGAGATATCACTAATAATCCAATTTTTAAATTTCTTAAAATTAACCTCATTAGTACCGAAGTAGAACTTTTGATTTTTTTTGACTGAACCTAAAAAATGCTTATAAAACTAATTATTTATAATGTAATATATTAAACAGATTAAATAAAATCAAGCCTAAGAAATAATTATAATAATATTAATTTTCTTAACTTAGGGAGCTTCCAGAAATTACGTAATTTTTGGATGGGTAGGTGGGGTTGCCAAAATATCAGGTGTCAAAATTTTATAATTCTGGCCAAAATATAAAATTATAAAATTATTGTTAACTTTTGATCTACTGGGTCAATTTAGATGATTAACTACCAAAATGCTCGTCTTGATGAGATGATTCTAACAAGCCCAAAATTGTTAAAATCTAATCACAGAATCCCAAGATTGTTCAACTTTTGTGTAATTTTAATAGTGATTTTTTAGAATCACTAAGTAAATTTCTTTAACATTAAATAACTTTTGATCCACTAGTCCACTTTGGATGATTTAACTACCAAAATGTCCGTCTCAGTGAGACGATTCTAACAAGCCCAAAATCGCTAAATTCCAATCACAGGATCCCAAGATCAATAAAGATTTGTATTGTTATTAATAATACAAATCTTTATCGATCTTGTGATCCTGTGATTGGAATTTAGCGATTTGGGCTTGTTAGAATCATCTTACTGAGATGAACATTTTGGTAGTTAAATCATCCAAAAATGGACTAGTGGATCAAAAGTTATTCAATGTTAAAAAAATTTACTTAGTGATTCTAAAAAATCACTATTAAAATTACACAAAAGTTGAACAATCTTGAGATCCTGTGATTAGATTTTAACGATTTTGGGCTTGTTAGAATCATCTCATTGAGACGAGCATTTTGGTAGTTAAATAATACAAAACGGGCCAGTGGATCAAAAGTTATTATCAATTCAAAAAATTGGTCATATAAATAATTTTTAAAAAAATATAAAATTTGATTGGCTAATAGGGTATCAGGTGTGGATGGGTGAGGTAAAATTTTGAAATTTATTAGTAACAAAAAATTATATAATTTCTGGAAGCTCTCTTATAATAAACTACTTGGATTTCGCCATTTTTCTTCTTTACAAAAACTTAACTCAACTTCCTTATATGTATCAATAAACTTGCAAATATATATTTAAATTTCACTATTTTTCTTTAAGTAGCTAGACTCCAAAAAAAAAATATGAACTAGTTTTAGTTAGTAACTTATCCATTTTTGTTTAAAAATATACAAAAAAATTTGTAATTTTTATCTTTTTTAAGAATAGTTAACAGCAATATTGTTACAAAACAGCTTTGGACAATGATTTGAACAATTTTGGACAATTAAATAAAGTAAAATTACTTAAAATTTTATTAAGATAACCTATTTGAATTTTAACTAGAATGGTTTTAGTACCTAAAAAAATATATGGTTATATATTTTTTAAATAAATTTATTAATTATTAAAGTTTAAACAAGCTTTGGACAATCCTAAACATTTGGACAATTTTGAACATAGACAAGCAAAAAAGGCTTTGGACAGCCAAAACATACAACACTAGTTGTCAGAAGGAATTAAGAGTAGAGTACAATGTCGATTATTTTTATATATAATTGACATACAAAAAAATTTTTATATAGGTGCAAAAATATGCTATTGATAAAGATTTTTGAGAATGTATTCAATTTTGGCCAAAATTTTGTGGCATATAGGTCAAACCCTTCTATTTATAGTAGTAAAACTTTAAAGCCACAAATTATATTAAAAAAATCTACTTGTATATATTGTCAATCTTCTTAAAACGATTGAGATTTTCTTAGATAGTACAATATAAATAATATACAATAACATATGATCATTACCTGATTTCAATTGAATGTTATTGTAAAAAAATTAGTAATATGATTACTATTAAAATATAGATCGTTGTACTCTACCCTTAAGTAGGATTAAATAATATAGGCGTTAACACTATTTATTTATATATAGTTTTGAATTAATAAAAATTTTTTTAAAAACCCCAAAACAAGTATGATATACAATGACATATCCGAGAACCAATCAAATTCATGAAATCATATATTAATCATTCTAGAATACAATTTTCTAATTTTGCAAATTATTAGACTGTATTAAAAATTTAATAGATATTTGGGTATCTGAAGTATACAGTAATAAAATAAACTAGTAAATATTCAAATTGTACTTTTATATAAATATTAACATATAACATACTTGCAACTAACAAGATTACTTATAGTATCTTTAGAATATCTTGTTATTTAATAGATTTCAGATTATCTGTGAAATTATTTAGTGATTTGCAAAGTTGTTTGATTATTTACAGGGGGGTAACAGTGCATTGTAGACACTTTTTAAAAATTTATACCAAGCTAAATAAATAAAATATCAAGCTAAAAATTATATAAAAAGTTTATTAAATCTAAGGCTTTTAAATAAAAAAAATTATAAAATTCTATGCAGTAGTTTTAAAATAATTAAGATAATACAAAATTGTATAATTTTACTCTAGTACGAAGCTAGTAATATTAAAAAATTATTAAAATTATATTTTCATAGTAAAAATTAATTTTTTTTATTAAATAAACTAAATTTTTAATTTTATAAAGTTATTTAATATAACAAATTATATATAATTTGAAATTTTTATAATTTTTTAAAAAATTTTAAATTTTTTATGATTTTTTAAAGTACAAGTTAAAATATTAATTTAAATTAATTAATTTCTAAAAGTAATAATTTTTATTGCTATATATAATAATTTTATAAATATTTTTTAAAAATTTTAAAAATGTTAAAAAAATATATAATTTGTTATATTAAATAATATTATTTAAAAAAATTAATTTATTTAATAAAAAAATTAAGTTTATATATTACTATATTTAGTAATTCTATTTATTATATAAGTTATATTAAAATTACTAGCTTCATACTGGTGTATCATTATACAAATTTGTGTTATCTTAATTATTTTAAAAACTACTGCATAGAATTTTATAATTTTTTTTTATTTAAAAGCCTTAGATTTAATAAACTTTTTATATAATTTTTAGCTTGATATTATATTTATTTAGCTTGGTATAAATTTTTAAAAAGTGTCTACAATGCACTGTTACCCCCCTGTAAATAATCAAACAACTTTGCAAATCACTAAATAATTTCACAGATAATCTGAAATCTATTAAATAACAAGATATTCTAAAGATACTATAAGTAATCTTGTTAGTTGCAAGTATGTTATATGTTAATATTTATATAAAAGTACAATTTGAATATTTACTAGTTTATTTTATTACTGTATACTTCAGATACCCAAATATCTATTAAATTTTTAATACAGTCTAATAATTTGCAAAATTAGAAAATTGTATTCTAGAATGATTAATATATGATTTCATGAATTTGATTGGTTCTCGGATATGTCATTGTATATCATACTTGTTTTGGGGTTTTTAAAAAAATTTTTATTAATTCAAAACTATATATAAATAAATAGTGTTAACGCCTATATTATTTAATCCTACTTAAGGGTAGAGTACAACGATCTATATTTTAATAGTAATCATATTACTAATTTTTTTACAATAACATTCAATTGAAATCAGGTAATGATCATATGTTATTGTATATTATTTATATTGTACTATCTAAGAAAATCTCAATCGTTTTAAGAAGATTGACAATATATACAAGTAGATTTTTTTAATATAATTTGTGGCTTTAAAGTTTTACTACTATAAATAGAAGGGTTTGACCTATATGCCACAAAATTTTGGCCAAAATTGAATACATTCTCAAAAATCTTTATCAATAGCATATTTTTGCACCTATATAAAAATTTTTTTGTATGTCAATTATATATAAAAATAATCGACATTGTACTCTACTCTTAATTCCTTCTGACAACTAGTGTTGTATGTTTTGGCTGTCCAAAGCCTTTTTTGCTTGTCTATGTTCAAAATTGTCCAAATGTTTAGGATTGTCCAAAGCTTGTTTAAACTTTAATAATTAATAAATTTATTTAAAAAATATATAACCATATATTTTTTTAGGTACTAAAACCATTCTAGTTAAAATTCAAATAGGTTATCTTAATAAAATTTTAAGTAATTTTACTTTATTTAATTGTCCAAAATTGTTCAAATCATTGTCCAAAGCTGTTTTGTAACAATATTGCTGTTAACTATTCTTAAAAAAGATAAAAATTACAAATTTTTTTGTATATTTTTAAACAAAAATGGATAAGTTACTAACTAAAACTAGTTCATATTTTTTTTTTGGAGTCTAGCTACTTAAAGAAAAATAGTGAAATTTAAATATATATTTGCAAGTTTATTGATACATATAAGGAAGTTGAGTTAAGTTTTTGTAAAGAAGAAAAATGGCGAAATCCAAGTAGTTTATTATAAGAGAGCTTCCAGAAATTATATAATTTTTTGTTACTAATAAATTTCAAAATTTTACCTCACCCATCCACACCTGATACCCTATTAGCCAATCAAATTTTATATTTTTTTAAAAATTATTTATATGACCAATTTTTTGAATTGATAATAACTTTTGATCCACTGGCCCGTTTTGTATTATTTAACTACCAAAATGCTCGTCTCAATGAGATGATTCTAACAAGCCCAAAATCGTTAAAATCTAATCACAGGATCTCAAGATTGTTCAACTTTTGTGTAATTTTAATAGTGATTTTTTAGAATCACTAAGTAAATTTTTTTAACATTGAATAACTTTTGATCCACTAGTCCATTTTTGGATGATTTAACTACCAAAATGTTCATCTCAGTAAGATGATTCTAACAAGCCCAAATCGCTAAATTCCAATCACAGGATCACAAGATCGATAAAGATTTGTATTATTAATAACAATACAAATCTTTATTGATCTTGGGATCCTGTGATTGGAATTTAGCGATTTTGGGCTTGTTAGAATCGTCTCACTGAGACGGACATTTTGGTAGTTAAATCATCCAAAGTGGACTAGTGGATCAAAAGTTATTTAATGTTAAAGAAATTTACTTAGTGATTCTAAAAAATCACTATTAAAATTACACAAAAGTTGAACAATCTTGAGATCCTGTGATTAGATTTTAACGATTTTGGGCTTGTTAGAATCATCTCATTGAGACGAGCATTTTGGTAGTTAAATAATACAAAACGGGCCAGTGGATCAAAAGTTATTATCAATTCAAAAAATTGGTCATATAAATAATTTTTAAAAAAATATAAAATTTGATTGGCTAATAGGGTATCAGGTGTGGATGGGTGAGGTAAAATTTTGAAATTTATTAGTAACAAAAAATTATATAATTTCTGGAAGCTCTCTTATAATAAACTACTTGGATTTCGCCATTTTTCTTCTTTACAAAAACTTAACTCAACTTCCTTATATGTATCAATAAACTTGCAAATATATATTTAAATTTCACTATTTTTCTTTAAGTAGCTAGACTCCAAAAAAAAAATATGAACTAGTTTTAGTTAGTAACTTATCCATTTTTGTTTAAAAATATACAAAAAAATTTGTAATTTTTATCTTTTTTAAGAATAGTTAACAGCAATATTGTTACAAAACAGCTTTGGACAATGATTTGAACAATTTTGGACAATTAAATAAAGTAAAATTACTTAAAATTTTATTAAGATAACCTATTTGAATTTTAACTAGAATGGTTTTAGTACCTAAAAAAATATATGGTTATATATTTTTTAAATAAATTTATTAATTATTAAAGTTTAAACAAGCTTTGGACAATCCTAAACATTTGGACAATTTTGAACATAGACAAGCAAAAAAGGCTTTGGACAGCCAAAACATACAACACTAGTTGTCAGAAGGAATTAAGAGTAGAGTACAATGTCGATTATTTTTATATATAATTGACATACAAAAAAATTTTTATATAGGTGCAAAAATATGCTATTGATAAAGATTTTTGAGAATGTATTCAATTTTGGCCAAAATTTTGTGGCATATAGGTCA
Source organism: Gigaspora rosea (assembly GCA_003550325.1). NCBI lineage: Eukaryota > Fungi > Glomeromycota > Glomeromycetes > Diversisporales > Gigasporaceae > Gigaspora > Gigaspora rosea. The sequence goes on from QKWP01001407.1 coordinate 125,046, forward strand.
AACCCTTCTATTTATAGTAGTAAAACTTTAAAGCCACAAATTATATTAAAAAAATCTACTTGTATATATTGTCAATCTTCTTAAAACGATTGAGATTTTCTTAGATAGTACAATATAAATAATATACAATAACATATGATCATTACCTGATTTCAATTGAATGTTATTGTAAAAAAATTAGTAATATGATTACTATTAAAATATAGATCGTTGTACTCTACCCTTAAGTAGGATTAAATAATATAGGCGTTAACACTATTTATTTATATATAGTTTTGAATTAATAAAAATTTTTTTAAAAACCCCAAAACAAGTATGATATACAATGACATATCCGAGAACCAATCAAATTCATGAAATCATATATTAATCATTCTAGAATACAATTTTCTAATTTTGCAAATTATTAGACTGTATTAAAAATTTAATAGATATTTGGGTATCTGAAGTATACAGTAATAAAATAAACTAGTAAATATTCAAATTGTACTTTTATATAAATATTAACATATAACATACTTGCAACTAACAAGATTACTTATAGTATCTTTAGAATATCTTGTTATTTAATAGATTTCAGATTATCTGTGAAATTATTTAGTGATTTGCAAAGTTGTTTGATTATTTACAGGGGGGTAACAGTGCATTGTAGACACTTTTTAAAAATTTATACCAAGCTAAATAAATAAAATATCAAGCTAAAAATTATATAAAAAGTTTATTAAATCTAAGGCTTTTAAATAAAAAAAATTATAAAATTCTATGCAGTAGTTTTAAAATAATTAAGATAATACAAAATTGTATAATTTTACTCTAGTACGAAGCTAGTAATATTAAAAAATTATTAAAATTATATTTTCATAGTAAAAATTAATTTTTTTTATTAAATAAACTAAATTTTTAATTTTATAAAGTTATTTAATATAACAAATTATATATAATTTGAAATTTTTATAATTTTTTAAAAAATTTTAAATTTTTTATAATTTTTTAAAGTACAAGTTAAAATATTAATTTAAATTAATTAATTTCTAAAAGTAATAATTTTTATTGCTATATATAATAATTTTATAAATATTTTTTAAAAATTTTAAAAATGTTAAAAAAATATATAATTTGTTATATTAAATAATATTATTTAAAAAAATTAATTTATTTAATAAAAAAATTAAGTTTATATATTACTATATTTAGTAATTCTATTTATTATATAAGTTATATTAATATTACTAGCTTCATACTGGTGTATCATTATACAAATTTGTGTTATCTTAATTATTTTAAAAACTACTGCATAGAATTTTATAATTTTTTTTTATTTAAAAGCCTTAGATTTAATAAACTTTTTATATAATTTTTAGCTTGATATTATATTTATTTAGCTTGGTATAAATTTTTAAACATGTCCACAATGCACTATCACCTCTCTGTAATTATCCATAAATTAAAAACTAGTAATTATTCAAATATTAATTTTATAAAAAAAATACAATAGTACAAATAAAAAATATCAGGTTTTAAGATTTACTATAGTTATGTTGCTTGGCATATTAAAAAAAGAGGTTTTGTTTATATTGCTTATTAATAGTAATAGAAATATGCTAATATTTAAGAAACTCTTGCTATTGTAACTTTAATTTTGCTAGTTGCTTTTGTACAATAGTTATTTTATAACTGTTACTAAAACTATTACATTATAAAAAACTATTAAACCACTTGTTACTCTACTTAAACTTATTAATTTTAAAATAGTAAAGAATATATTTTAAAAATTTTGCTAATACTATAGTATTATTTTGTACTATAATATACTAACTAGTTTTAATTTGCTATATAAAAATCAAAACTATTTAGCAAGTTTTTTTTTAAGTTTAGGATAATTTGATCAAATACCAATATTGAAATGTTTATTATAAGGCTAATCTGATAATGGCTTTTTTTCTATTTTTTAATTTTAAATTTGCTTGGGTTGGACTTGAAATCTATTAGCTAGTTCCAATATAGTACTCCAAAACTCTTTCAAAATAAGAACCTATAGCATAAATTCTTAAAATAGTAGGCAGAAGCATTATTTCAAAAATTGTACTTTTAAAAATAGAAAATCATATAACTGTGAAATAATGTACAAAAGAAAAATTGTAAGTTCAGCTCTGCGTATTATTTTGTGACTATATAGTAAGTGGTTTCAAAATAATACCCATATGCATTCTGAAATATCATGCATCTCAAAAAGCAAAATCAGATATTTATCTAATACTTATTTACCTTTTTATAACTAGTAACAATCAGATTCTAGAATTAATACTTTATTTTAAAATAATACCCATAAACATATTCAAAATAATACACATATAGTTAAAATAGTGCACAGATACCTGCTATTTTGAGAATTTATAGTAAAAAGTTTTTTACAAACTGTTCATTGTTGGTTTTTTTTTGTTGAAATCTTGTTGTAAAATATATTTCAAGTAAACTATAATGTTTAAGATGAGTTATTTTAATATTACACTTATGAAAAGGTTTATTTTAGTATAAAAGACATAGTTTAAAAAAATAGTCTTATATTTTATATTTATATTTATAAAAAGAGAGTTATCATTTATTGCCAGTGCGATGCATCGCTACCCCTAATTGACCAATCAGGATGCAGGATCAAATGTAATGTGAAATCGAAGCAAAAACAAGCTTTGTTTAAAAAATTGCTTCTAACTTAAAATTTTGACAAAGAAACTATACTTTTTTCTTGACAAAAAAAATTCCTTGCGAAATTTTGAGTTGGAAGGGCCTTCTAACTAGTGATGCCACCGAAATTGATTTTTGAAAAAGGCCTATTTCGTTTTCATTAGAGAAAATTAAAATTTTTTATAAGAAAGAGCAAATAAAATTTATATAGATATGTTCCTTATAATTTCATCTATTCAAAAAAAGTATCAAATAATTTCGTCTTTCAAGTAAAACAGGTCAAAAACAATTTCGTATTCAAATTTTAATTTCGGATTTTAGAACCCGAAATGCTTTCATCCTCATGTATACTTCTAACTTTTGCTCTGCCAAACCCTAACTCTAATTATAACACAGGTGCTATTTGTTTGTTTTGATTAATATAAAATCAAAACAAACAAAATGATTGGTCGATCAGAGGGTAGCGATACATTGCACTAGCGATGAATGTTAAAAATCTTATAAAAAAATAATGCATTTACAAAAAATTTTATAAAAAATATGCAAAAAAAAATCTAAAAAATTTTTTAAAAAGGGTTTTTCTAGGCATTTCTGGCCAGAGATATATAAGTTATATGGGGACATTAATAGAAAAGAGACAAATCATTTTTAGTAACTTTTTTTTAATTTTTAAATTAAAATATCTTAACAACTACTATATTAAATTTAATAATTATTTTTTTGTTTTAATTCTATATCTATATAAAATTAAAATAAAAAAAATTTTATTAAATTTAGTTAGTAGTTGTTAAGATATTTTAACTTAAAGTTGCAAAAACTTTTACTTAGAAAAAATTTGTCTCTTTTCTATTGATGTCCCCCATATATCTCTGGCCTCTTTGGCCAATCAAAGAACGCAGAAATCACATGACTAAAGTTCATGTGGTTGATTCGACTGCTGATGTAAGATTGAACGATCTTACCCTGCTCAGATAGATAAGTTTTTTTTTGGCACAATGATCATTTTTGATAATCATTGTTTTTGATTTTTTTTTTTTGCGACAACACTAATGTTGACTTTTTTTAAATTTCTCTAGCACTTGTCCTTTTTTTTCTTCCGCCTTATTAAAGTTTCACTTTTTGTACGTTTATTCTTAGGATGTTTCTTTGGTATTTTTATGGAGGTTACCTTTTTTTAATATGTTTTCTGGGTTAATTCTCGGTGCTTTCTTTAGCATTTTTTTTGAGCTTTTTTAGTATTGTTTATTCTAGAAACTTTTGACGTTATATAGTATGTGTTTCTGCGCACTCCTGGAAATGTAAGATGAATTCTCAATTCGGTATTGTGGATCTTCTAGTGGTTGTCCTTGGGCATTTTTTTGGTGTTATGAATCTTTGGTATTTGTCCTTGGTGTTGTAAACATTCTGATATTATTCTTGGGCATATTTGGCATTGTGTGTGAACTCTCTGGTGTAAGGATAGGAATCAGTTAAAAATTTTTAGTCGATTAGTTAGTCGACTAAAACTGTTAGTCATCGACTAACTAAAAATTGACTAATTGATTAATCTACTAATCAATTAATCGACTAATCGATTAGTCTACTAATTGACTAATCAATTAGTCGACTAATTGACTAGTCAATTAGTTGACTAATCAACTAGTCGACTAATTGACTAGTTGATTAGTTGATTAGTCGATTAATCTTATCGACTAATTGACTAATCAACTAATTAATTAATCAACTAATTGATTAGTCAACTCATCGACTAGTCAACTAATTAATTAGTCGACTAATCGATTAGTTAACTACTCAACTAATCAACTAATCGACTAATCAACTAATCGACTAGTTGACTAATCAACTAATCGACTAATTGGTCAACTGACTATAAAAAATTTAGTCGATTAGTCGACTAATCATTGACTAATCGACTAATAACTATATGATTCCTATTCTTACTCTGGTGACACATTTGGCGTTGCATAGTGAATTCTCTAGTGCTTGTCCTTGTGTATTTTCGACGTTGTGTAGTGAATTCTCTGGGCATGTCCTTGGGCACTTTCAGTATAATATAGTGAATTTTCTGGTATGTGTTTTCAGGCACTTTCAGTAGTGTGTGATGAATTTTACTTGAACACTTTTGATGTTGTGTGGTGAGTTCTTTTTCTTTGGTGCTTGTTTTTGCATTGTGTGATGAATTCTCTGGTGCTTGTTCTTGGGCAATTTCAGTATTATGTGGGGTGTTTGTCCTTGAACACTTTCAGCATTGTGTGGTGAATTCTTCTTAGCAATTTCAGTATTGTGTGGTGAATTCTTTGGTAATTGTCTTTAAATGTTTTCGGTGTTATGCCTGATATTTGTTCTTAGGCATCTTCAGCATTATTAATTTTCTGTGCATGTCCTTGAACACTTTTGGCATTGTGTGGTGAATTCTTCGGTATTTGTTCTTGAGTACTTTTGACACTATGATGAATTCTCAGATGTTTGTTCTTGAACACTTTAGCGTTGTATAGTAAGTACTCTGTTGTTTGTCCTTGGGCACTTTTGGCACTGTAATGAATTCTCTGGTGTTATTTTAAACCCTTTGGCGTTGTGTAGTGAATTCTCTGGCATTTGTCCTTGGACACTTTCAGCACTATGATGAATTCTCTGGTGTTCTTGAACACCTTCACATTGTGTAGTGAATTTTTGAATTCTCTGGTGTTTGTTCTTGAACACCTTTGGCATTGTATGGTGAATTTTCTGGCATTTGTCCTTGGGCACTTTTAGCAATGTGATAAATTCTCTAGTGTTCTTGAACACCTTTGTGTTGTGTGGTAAATTCTCTAGCATTTGTCTTTGAGCACTATGATGAATTCTTGTGTTTGTTCTTGATATCTTCGTCGTTGTGTAGTAAATTCTCTGGCGTTTGTCTTTTGGTACTTTCAGCACTATGATAAATTCTTTGGTGTTTGTTCTTGAACACCTTTGGCATTGTGTGATGAATTCTCCGGTATTTGTTCTTGGACACTTTCAACACTACAATAAATTCTCTGGTATTTGTTCTTGAACACCTTTGGCGTTGTGGTGAATTCTTTGGCATTTGTCCTTGGGCACTTTCAGCACTGTGATGAATTCTCTAGTATTTGATTTTGAACCCTTTGGCGTTGTGTTGGTGAATTCTCCGATGTTTGTCCTTGGACATTTTTAGCACTGTGATATATTCTCTGGTGTTCTTGAACACCTTCGCGTTGTGTGGTAAATTCTTAAATTCTCTGGTATTTGTTCCTGAACACCTTCAGCATTGTGTGGTAAATTCTCTGGCATTTGTCCTTGGGCACTTTTAGCAATATAATGAATTCTCTGGTATTCTTGAACACCTTTGCATTGTGTGGTAAATTCTCTAGCGTTTGTCCTTGGGCACTGTGATGAATTCTTGTATTTGTTCTTGAACCTTCGGCGTTGTGTAGTAAATTCTCCGGAATTTGTCTTTTGGCACTTTCAGCAATATGATAAATTCTCTGGTATTTGTTCTTGAACACATTTGGTATTGTGTAGTGAATTCTCTGGTATTTGTCCTTGGACACTTTCGATACTACAATGAATTCTCTGGTATTTGTTCTTGAACACCTTCGGCGTTGTGTAGTGAATTCTCTGGCATTCGTTCTTAGGCACTTTCGGTACTGTGATGAATTCTCTGGTGTTTGTTCTTGAACACCTTTGGTGTTATGTAATAAATTTTTTGGTGTTTGTTTTTTGGCACTTTGATGAATTCTCTGGTGTACGTTCTTGAACACCTTCAGCATTATGTGGTGAATTCTCTGGTATTTGTTCTTGGGTACTTTCGGCACTGTGATGAAATCTCTAGTATTTGCTCTTGAACACCTTTGGTGTTGTATGGTAAATTCTTGAACACCTTTGGCATTGTTTTCAGTGTTTGTTTGTCTTATTTTCAGTATTGTGTAGCGAATTCTCTGTCATTTTTCCTTAGGCACTTTCGACACTATGTGGTGAATTCTTTGTCATTTGTTCTTGAACATTTTCATTCGGCATTGTAGGACCCCAAAATATACATAGATAGGTAAGGTGACTTTTAAATTTTTTATTAATTGCTGTACGCAAGACTTTTTTATAAGATTAGTATGCAAAATTTATACCTTTCAATAAAAAAATTAAAAAAATACGCAAAATAAAATTCTAACCTTGATTATAGTATAAAATTTTATATAAGCTATTGCGATATATAAAATTATAATTTTAGTCGTAGTATATTATTTTTAAAAAAATTCTCACGCATATAAACTTGTGCATTAAGATTCGAATACATCAGAAAAGTTTTTTAATGCAATCATATGCAGTACAGATCCGCGACCCTGCTAGCAATCGTTAAAGAAATTTTTGCAAAGATCTCTAAATATATACAAATCTACAAAAATCTCTATAGTGCAGAACTGCGAAGATTTTTAAAAATATAAATTTTGTGAATAACTTGGTTAATTATATTTTTATATTATAATATATATCAAAACATACAATTTTTATTGGCCTATTATAAATTTTACAAAAATAAAATATTTTTATTTAAAAAAAACCACAAAAACCTATTACAAGAGATACTACAAAACACCTTGGAGACATCATACAAATACTATAAAGACATACACGATAGAAACACTACGCAAATGCCATAGAGACACACTATTACAAATGTCATAGAGACTACTACACAAACTATAAAAATACTACAATCGTCAAAAAGATACTACAATCGCCAAAGAGATACCACAAACGCCATAAAGTATCACATAAAAATACTACACAATGCCGTAATGACACTACGCAATTGCTGTAGATACTACAAACGCCATAGAATCGTGTAGAGACACAAATGTAAAAACTGATGAAAAACCTAGTGTAATTTCAACTAAAAACGATGAACCTATGAAAAAACACAAGAAAAATGACGAAAATAAAAAAAACCTACTAAATTACTAACACGACAAGAAATTCGCTCCTAATTTTAAAAGATCCCAACCGTAATCTCCACTACCCTACACTAACGACGAAGTCGCATCTTCTAGAATATTTAACTAACAATGCGAAAAAAAAAGTTGACCCAAAGAACGACATCGCCGAAACTGGAGTACTAAAACCGATGAAGACTTCGATACCAACTACTAATGAAAAAAAGTTCAGGTAAGATAAATACTATAAATAAAAAAAAAACAGAGAAAAAAAAGCTACTTATCTTATTCCAGTTTAATGAGACGAAGATGATCTAGATCTAGATCTAGGGGACGAACTTATTAAATAAATAAAATAAGAAATAAAAAAAATTATTAAGTAAAATAAAATAAAGAAATAAATAAATGAAAAAAAATAATTTAAAAATAATTAAAAAAAAATTAATAATTAAAAAAAAATTAATAAGGGCAGTGTCATTAATCACCTGATTATTTTTTATCAGAGGCCTACTCCCCTCCCTCTTCCTCAATATATAAATAGTCAGGTTCTTATATATAATTTCAACTTTTTTTACCCCCCTCCCCCCTAAAAAATCACCTGATTTTTGTTACTCCCCTAATTAAAAAAAATTAATATAATAATTAAAAAAATTAATATCATAATTAAAAAAAATTAATATACGTAATTAAAAAAAATAATTAATAATTAAAAAAAATAATTAAATTAAAAAAATAATTATTAAGAATAAATAAAAAAAAATTCGAAATAAAATAAAGTAAAAAATAAAATAACGAAAAAAGAAAAAATAATTAAAATAAAAAAAAATAAAAATCGAAAAAATAAATAAAAAAACAATGAAAATTAAAATAATAAATAAAAAAAAATAAAAAAATAAAATGATAATAATAAAAATAAAGAAAAAAAATAAGCAAAAAAAATAAAAAAAAAAGATCTAAAAAGACCCGAAAAAGGAAATTTTAAAATAACATAAAAAAATTGAAAAAATTTTAAATAAAAAAAAATTAAAATAAATAAAAAAATAAAAAAATACGTAATATAAATTAAAAAAAAAAAGAAAAAAAAGATTATTTTAAAAAAAAAGCTTAATAAAAAAAATAAAAATAAAAAAAAATACTGTACATAATATAAATTAAAAAAATATCAGAAAATAATAAAAAAAAATTTAAAAAAAAATTTAATTAAAAAAAATAAAAATAAATAAAAAAAATAAAAAAAAATAAAAATAAAAAATAGTGGATAAACAGGAATAGACGCGTAATGGGATGTGACGCAATGAAGTAGGCAGATCTATGGAGATTAAATTCCAGAAATTTTTTTAGTTTTCTTTTTTATGTACATATAATACTTTGGCGAGGTGTTTCCTTGCGCAATATTATATAATTTCTATCATTGATTTCAGATTTAGGTTTACTTCTATTTCTGTTTTTTGTTTTGTTTCTTTTTTTCTTTTTCTTTTCGTTGTTTGTTTTCATTTTGTTAGCTTTCCATCATTAGTGATAGAATTTTTCTTCGTTTCTTTCATCTTGTAGTTATTTTATTTTGTTTGTTTTTTTGGTATGTCGTGTAGGGTTTGTGGTATTTCCCCCTTTTTTTTCATTACCCTTTTATTTTCTTAGCTACAATGTTCTTCTTGTATGGTTTGGTTATCCTCACTATTGATGCTAGGTGAGAGGGATTTGAAGAGAAATCCTATGTTGCTCTTTGACGGGGCTGACAAAATTGTCTGTCTTATCAGTAAGGCAGTGCGATAGGTCGCACCAAGGTGCTCTTGAAGTATTCAGGTGATGCCGGACCTGCTATAGATAGAATATTGATAATAATTAATTAACATAGTTTAGATATTTTTATATATCTAATATCTAATAAAGGTACCGACGAGACTGTCAAAGAGTTAAAAAATAAAAAAAATAAAAAAAAATAAAAAATAAAAAATACGTAATAAATAAAAATAAAATAAAAAAAATATTAAATAAAAAACGTAAACATTAAATTAATAGTTAAATAAAATATAGCACATACATATGCAATATCTGATATAGTAGGAATAAAAAACGTGCTTTTTTTACTTATTTATTTATTAATTTTTGTTTTTTGAAAAATCGAAATACCGCTCATGCATGTACACAATTTCAAAACAAAGGGTAGACCAAATTTATACTAAAAATACGCAATTTAAACTCTTACATATGAAATTTTGATATACAAATATGCAAATTAAAAATCTAACCTTTTTAATAATTTTTTAAAAAATACGCAAATGTAAATCTTACTTCATTTAATTTGTCTATGATGGCGATGCATTCTCTGACCTGACCTATCTATGTATATTTTGGGGTCCTTGCATTGTATGGTGAATTCTCTGGCATTTGTTTTTGGCATTGTGTGGTAAATTCTTTGGCATTTCTTTGGGTACTTTTAGTATTATGTGGTAAATTCTTTGGTGTTAGTTCTTGAACATTTTTTTGTGTCATGTGGTGAATTCTTTAGTATGTCTTTGATAATTTTTGATGCTTTTTTGTATTTGTTTTTGCAGTGTTTTTTGGTAGTATTATTAGTAATCAATAAAAAATAATACTTTTTAATAAAAAAAATTTTAAAAAAACTTAAGGGTAATCTATATCTAAAGGGGTAAAAAAATTGCAGATCTTATAATAAACAAAAATGGAAATTCATATGTTTTTTTTATAGTACAGGAATCTAGCTTGCTTATATATAAAAGTATTTTTTTATTTTTTTTTTTTGTATTAAAGTTCCCGCTTTGGGTAAGAGTTTATTTAATCAAGCCTGTGGATCAAGGGCGCCTCTTTGGGCGCACCCACAATTGAGTTACATTGAATGAGAGTACAACTAGCCACATGTACAACTTTTGGTTGTCTAATTTAAGTAGTCCGCCCGAAGGTTCTACACTAGTTGCCATACCTACAACCCAACTAGGGA
>QKWP01001408.1:0-23049 GCA_003550325.1 Gigaspora rosea
CTCTTTCGTAATTGCAAATTGCCTTAAATCTTCTTTGTTAAGTTTTCTTAAAAACGCCATACTGACTTAGATATACCACAGTAACAAAGTTTGAAGTTACACAAAGTGTTAACTATCTAAGATAAATCTAGTTACCTAATATCTTTGAAGAAGTGGATATAGGATAACACTACCTATACCACTCCTGTCAAGTGCAATATTAAACTAAATAGAAAGCCTTACCATGCTGTAATTGATAGTAATGTTGCTGTTAGCATGATTTCTAGCCAAGTTGTAAGGGAACTTGGATTGAAAATACAGTTTGACCTCTCTATAGTCATACCCTATTTAGTTGTACCTCTATATAAGCACCTGATATTGTGCAACAGACTTAAAATATAGTAAAAAAACCTCATTATAGTCACATATCACTTATAATTACTATCACCAAAAAATTTTAATTTTTTTATTCATTTTATTAATAATAAACCTCATTATAGTCAACAATTATGACTAAATATAGATTATATAATCTGATTGGCCAAATATTTATATTCATGTTTATTTAAAAATTCTATTAAAAATTCTTAATAATAGCAAATAACTTTTGATGCAGCAGTCCAATTTGGATGAAACAACTACCAAAATGTTCATCTCAATGTAACGATTCTAATGAGCACAAGATCATTAAAATCGAATCACATGCTCCTGAGATCATTAAGGATTTGTATCACTTTACATGTTTAAAAATTGATTAAATTTAAACATTTAAGTGAAAAATTCTTGAAGATCTTAGCATTGTAATTAGATTTGAATGATTGGACTCTTTATAATCATCTTATTGAGGCAAACATTCTGGTAGTTGTTTCAAGAGTTATCACTATCAAACATTTTAAATTTTTTAATAATTACAAATATGCACAAATATACTACTTAATGGCCTTTGGTCATGTGACTATAATAAGGTATTTTATTTATAGTCACACCTCTATAAAATCACCAATATAGAGTGCGACGAACTTGGTGATTATAGAGAGGTCAGACTGTAGAAGTGCTCTATTCCAGCCTTATTGACTCAGCCACTAGACCCTCTGTCCGACCTCTAGATATAATTAAAAACTTACCTATTGAAATTGAAGGAACCACCATTCCTTTGGATGTTGAAGTGATGAATCTACCTCTTATTCGTTACTTCTAGGAAATGACTGGTTTCAAAAAGTAGATGCAAGCTACAGTTAGAAAAATAAGGCCTATACTCTTAGGTGGAATAAAAGAAAATTTATATACCTACTACCTATAAACATGATCAACCTTTATCCGTCCAATCTACTATCACTGATGAAAAAGAATTAGAAAAGTTTAAACAAAAGTATCACTGTCCAAAAGAAGCCTATGTAGTAGAAATAGAATATGATAATTGGACAACCGTTACCCACAGATCCAGACCCAGTGCCTTTTTCACTAAACAAAAATGTGGCCGCTGCTACACTTACAACCACCTTTATGCTAACTGTCCAAACAATAAATGTTATCATTATCGTTGCTATGGGCACTTGGCTGCATATTGTCCTAAACAAGCTCCTAAACGGAATGTCTGCAAAACCTGCTCTTAATATGGACACCTGTGGACTGCCCTGATAATTTATGTTATCAATATAGAAAGTATGGACACATTGGAGCTAACTGCCCCAAATGACCTAGATTTTTGAAAACCAATGATATCAATACAGTTGTCAACCTCAAGAAGTAAATGCCAAATGCTTACTTCACCACTGCCCTTTTAGGATTAACCATTGCTGTAAATACAAAGTATCTAATAGACAGATATCAGGCCCCCGGAGCAAACTTTGGTTTGCAAAGGATATTGAATTGACTTCCACCAAGAACTAGATCCAGAAGACCCACAAAGCATAGAGTTCTTTACTAATAGTGAAGGCTGAGAAACGCTAACAAAATGTAAGCTCTGTAGAGAGCAAGGTATTAGATCCAAGATAATTAAACTTGATTCTATCTAAGAGAATACCCGATTCTGCAACCTCTAATGTTTATATACTTATAAAGCTGCCCAAGATGTAGAATGGAATGCTAACTACAACTTATGAACTCGAGTGCACCATTATGCTGAATCCACCAGAAATGCTGGACATGTATATGACCTTAACCAAAGTCGAATTTATCATCTTGTTCAGATACAGATTGGAGAAAGTGATGAAGACCTTGCTCATGCCCTGGAACTCCAAGTTACTGATCAATCCAACCAGGACTATACCTATGATTAAGTCAATATCATTATGAAAGCCTCCCAAATACAATTGAATGAAACTGAAGAAGAAACCTTACAAAGAATATTAGCTGAATCTTTTGACACTATTCGCCCAGACTTTGATCAAAAGAAAGCTATGAAAAACTTACAAAGAAATTTTCAAGGAACCGTTGGACTTTGTAAGGAATGTATTATAGTCAAAAAGAACACTGAGTTAGAACAATTCAATTCCTATTATGAGAAATGTTATGAAGCACTTCATTCTCCTCCAGACCCAAAGATTCTGCCTTCTCCAACCTCTCTACCACCAGAATCACCTATTGTTGCTCCCATAAAAACTGCATCAACAACTTTAGAGCCAACAGACCTTTCAGGAGCAGATTAAATAGCAGGCCCAAATTATTGCTCTGTTACAAGAACAAGCTAAAACTTTTGAATACTAGGACCAGACCATAAGGGATCTACAAGCTCGAGTTAATAATTTTGAAACCTTCTATCATCAACTAAGGGATTTGTATAATGAAAACTCTTTCTCTGCCGCTCTTGATAATGGTAATACAGTACTCAAAATTTTTGAATCATCCTAAGCAAAATCAAAAACTACTCAAAGATACAGACAATTTTAGACCTAGAATTATTCGAGAAATTTATACTGCGACTCAGGAAATAACACAAAAAGTAGGACTCTTAACTACTCATCAAGGAGCCCAGTTTCGACAACTGCTTCTTGAATTTGTTGATCTCTTTGCAAAAGATATAACCCAACTAGGTAGAACTGACCTAGTGACGCATAGAATCTTTACTGACAATATACTTCCTGTTAGCTCTCTCCTTTATATAGTGTCTCTTACTGAATAAACATTTATTAATAAGGAGGTACAACGAATATTGGATAACAAGTTAATAAAAGAGTTCTCTAGCCCTTGAACCTCTCCTGTTGTATTAGTAACAAAGAAAAATGAAAAGAAAAGATTTTGTGTAAATTATAGAAAACTGAATGCTGTTACCAAGAAGAACCAATGCCTTCTGCCCCAAATTGATGAAATGCTTGACTCACTTGCTAGAGCTACCTATTTTTCTACTCTTGATCTTATAAGTGGTACTAGCAAGTAAAAGTACATCCAGAAGATAGAGAGAAAACTGCTTTTATTACTAGATACAGAATCTATGAGTTTAATTTTATGCCTTTTGGACTGTGTAATGCCCCTGCTACCTTCCAACGCCTTATGAATAAAGTTTACAAGAGCATAGCTTACAAATATGTGGTAGTATACCTGAATGATACCAATGTCTTCTCACGAACATTTGATAACCATATTAAACATTTAAAAGAAGTATTCACTAGATACATGAAATGGGATTGAAGTTAAACATTGAAAAATGTAATTTTTGGATGAAACGCCTACCTTTCTTAGGACATATAATAATAGAAGAAAAAGGAATCTCTCCAGACCCAGACAAAATAATTGCTGTTCAGAAAATCCAACCTCCAAAAAGTGTTACCCACCTATACTCATTCTTAGACCGTGCTGGATACTACTGACGATTTATCAAACATTTTCCTATATTGCTTATTCTCTTAACCAATTGCTACATAAGGACAATATTTATGAATAGAATGACCAATGTCAAAAAGCCTTTAATGAACTTAAGCACTAACTTATGACTGCCCCTATTTTAATATACCCTGACTACAAAAAGGAATTTATTTTAGCTACTAATGCTTCCATACTGGATTCGGAGCTACTCTCAGTTAAATATCTGAGGATAAAAAGGAACATCCAATTGCTTATGCTAGTAAAAGTCTAAAAAGAGAAGAAATAAATTATGGAGCCACTGAATTGGAATGTGCTGCCATTGTATGGGCCATTGAACAGTACAAGTTACTTCACATTAGTTACAGGCTACTTAGCTCTTAAATGGTTGAAGTTCTCCCCAAAAGGACGTCTAGGTCGCTAGATAATAAAACTTCAACCTTACCACTTTACTATTATACATAAATCTGGAAGAATTTATTCAAATGTTGATGCTCTTTCTCGATTACTGACACAGACACACTCCTCTATCACTGCCTCTACATGAATTTGGACCAATACCAAAACTTAATAAAGTATCTAGAAGCAGACATACTCCCCTCTAATTTAACGGACAATGAAAAACTGACATTTATTAATCAAGCTAGACATTATAAAGTAAAAGACAAATTATTATATAAAAAGAACTAAAAAGATCTAGACAAACCTATTAGAGTAATTAAATGGACTGAAGTTGAACCTATCCTGTATATGATGCATAGTCATTCTACTCTGGACATTTAGGAACAGATGCTATATATTATAAAATATCTGAACATTACTATTGGGATCAAATATACAGAGATGTCAAAATTATGTTCACTCATGCGAAGTCTGCCAAAAACAAGGCAAAAGTAAAAGAAAAGAACCTCTCTACCCCATTCAAGTTGGAAGAGCTATTGAATGAATAGGCATAGATTTAGTAGGACCTTTACCTATAACTGCCCACAACAATCGGTACATTATTGTTGCAACTGATTATCTTACTTGCTGGCCTGAAGCTAAAGCTATACCAGTTGCAGATGCAGAAACTCTAGCAAAGTTCATCTTTGAAGAAATTGTTTGTAGACATGGAGTTCCCAAGATTATTCTTACTGATAATGGAAAGAATTTTACTAGTGAAGTTGTTAGAATATTGTGTAAAAAGTTTTTAATAAAACATATATTCTCCTCACCTTATCACCCCAAACCAATAGAATGGTTAAAAGATTAAATAAAACACTTTGCAATTCTCTTGCAAAAGTTACAAAAAATATTGAAGATTGGGATATAAACATATCTGCTGTCCTATTTGCATACAGAACCAAGAAACATGCAACCACTGGATACATCCCTTTCCACTTAGTATATGGTAGACAAGCTATCCTATCCATTGAAACTGTTATCCCTATAGATCCAGTTGACTTAGATGAAGAAATATTATTAGAAAACAGTATATTACAGAGAGTTTTTGAACTAATAGAAGAATTACCATACCAATATAATACTGCCAGAGAGAATACAATTAAAATCCCAAAAGAACCAGAAAGTTAGATTTGACTCCAGAATACAAAAAGAAGAATTTGAAATTGGAAACAAAGTTTGGGTACAAAGAAAAGATATAGAAGCCTCTTGCTCTGTAAAATTTAAAGAGAAAAGAATAGGACCATTTATTGTTAAGGAAAAATTAAATAATGGTATCTATAAACTGTGTACAATGGATGGAAAAACATTAAAGCAGTATTACAATAGTGATTGTCTTGTTAAGTGCAATGAGAAACAGAATTGGCAATTTATGATTGTCATTTAGAATTTATAGAGAGAAATTCTTAAAATGGATGGAAACACAGTACTACTCCCTTGATTTACCCCTTAATTATTATGTATGATGAACAAATTTTTTTAGAATTTAAATTTACACACTTATAACTTAAAATAGAAATTTTTGTTAAACCTTTTGAGAATACAAAAATCAGATTTTTGAATTTGTAGAATGTTTGCTACTAAGTAAAGTCGATCAATATTGCTCTGTTTGAGCTAAAATTTTGACTGTATACCCATCAGAAGATTTTGCATCTTTTCTACTAAGCTTATCTTAGTACAAGAACATTACTAGAACACGAAATTCAACTTGACCATTTTTGATCTACAAGAAAATTTTTGGTCATGTGATCAATGTTGCGAATTTTTGAGTTACATGATTTATGCCGCAAAACAATTACACAGTCCTATTCTTTAATTTAGCATATATAACAATATTTTTTTTATTAGATTAGCTACCTTCATTCTACTATTAAAATTTCTAAAACATTTCTTCTTTTCCTTTTCTCTCAATAACAAATCTTTAATCTCTAAAATGGAAACTGTTATCTTTCAATCTTAAAACTCTAATTAGTCTGACTGCATTAGTTAAAAATTGGAACCAAGATTCTTTGGCTACTAATAACAGCCTTGTTATCATAAGAAATCAAATTATAGTAACAGATAGAGTTACTATTTTACTCTCTTTCCAGCTTTCCACAGAAAACACAGACCTCTTACGAAATGATATTTCCAATGACCATATTGAAACCAATACTAACTTATTGCTAAATGAGGAATTAACTCTATCACTCGAGGTCAATGAACCTAAAAACATTGAAGAACAAGACCCAGAAATAGAACTTGAAGACCCAGAAAGTCCTACTTATAAAACAAAAGCTAAACTTGCTAAAATTATTAATGACCTGACAGAAGAAAAACATAACACTCCTCTTCGAGCAAACCCTCTCTTAACATATGCTTGGAAAGATCAAGTTAATGAAATAATTCAGCACTTAGACCAAGAAATACGAGAAACCAAAAAGAAAAACAAGTTTGGACCCTTAAAGCATGTTATTATCTAGGAAGACTTCAAGAAAAATTTCAAGATGATCCTATAATCTCTAAAGAAATCAGAGAAAAGATTAAATCTTCTCTAGGATCATGCTGAACAAACAGGATATGGAAGGGCACTAACAAGTTTTTAAATACCAGGATCTAGTAAAATTGTACCAGGTACAGCATATCTCCATTAGTAGCCTAAATGAATTATCGGTAGATGAATTTGATAAATTAATAGAGATGAGAACTTATGGAGTTCATTCTTAAAGGGGACAGAAATATTATAGAATAGGTTTTTTATTATTGAAAATCTAGAATATTCCGAAAATATTTTAGCATAACTTAATAGAGACACAGAACAATATAGAATGGTCCTTTATACCTTTATACCTTTATAACTTTATAACTTTATACCTTTATACCTTTATACCTTTATACCTTTATACCTTTATACCTTTATATCTTTATACCTTTATACTTTCATACTTTTATACTTTTATACTTTATTACTATACTTTTATACTTTTATACTTTTACACAAATGTATTTCTAAAAAGATATATAAACCCTAGCTTTCTGACCTTCTATACATTAGCTTTTTAGTTTAGATTCAGATTTCCCTTCTTCTCCCTCCCACACTTAAAATTAGTTGTATCTCTTGAATATTATTATCTAAATAAATAAAATATATCTTTGCCAAATAAATATACTCTTGTTATTAAATAAATATAAGTTGAACTGTTCTAGTGAAGTAATATTCCACTTCCACACTGCTTTATATCTTCTCTGACCCTTACAAGATCCCTGTCGCTATGTGCTGTGTTGCAAGTACTATATAGAAGGCTATAGTCACTTGTAACAGTATAATTTATTTTGCTATTTTATAATCCATACTATTATTATATTAATTTTATACAATTTTGAAATATCTTAAATTATTTAGCATGTAAGTATAAAATTTATGAATTTTTAGTTTTAAATCAAAGGTTAATAATTGAATTTTAATATAAACTAGTGCATAAGACAAAATTTATTTAAATAAATTCTGGGAATTGCTATTGCCACCCCTATTTTGCTAATGCCGCCTCTCTAACATGATTCTGACCTTTACTGACCTTCTAACCCTAATTCTAACCCTAATCATATGATTATAATAAACAAATAGTGTTCATATAACTTTAACATTTAAGTTTAAGGTTAGGGCCAGAAGAGTTAAAGTTATATGAGAGGGTGGCATTAGCAAAATAAGGGGTGGCTAACAGTTTCCTAAATTTTATATAAGCAATAAATATTGTTATAATATCAATTTACATAACTGATAATAAATTAATAGAATGTAAGTATAAAGATATTAATATAATTGTTACAAATGAGTGTTGTCGAATTAAAACTTGTAAGTAAAAAAGTTAATTTTTCACTATATCGGACTTACAATAAATCGCTATATAAATTACACAAATTATCCATCATACTTAATATAATTCGTTTTTAAAACGTTATACTATTTGTTATTCCAAGTATTTTTAAGTGTTTTTTACACAAGTCCGCTTTAATTTGATCGCACACAAATACTACTATTGCATGTAATAATTTTTATTTAATAAAATAATAGGGGTAAGAACAAATTACTAAGTTAATTTTTTAAATAATCTCTATAGTTAATCTTAATTTGTTAAATTAATAGAAAGTATGTTTAAATTCATTTTTAGGTCTAATATTTAAATATTATTAATATTATTTTCATAATTTTGATATTATAATATAGTGCGTAAGAATAATATTTACTTAAATTCATTTATAACTATTTATCATTAATATTTTTAATATGTTAAAAAATCAACAGAGAGTAAGTATAATAGCTTATTCAATTTTATTTTTAAAATTTTGTAAAGTTATACTTTGCTATAATAAATTACTACATGATAAAATAATTGCTTTAGCAATTTATTAAATTATTTTGATTAATATATTTGTGAACACTGGCTACTATAGACATGACTAAATATTATTATTAAACTTATTTTTTTAATAAAATTTAAACCTAAAATTAGTGTTAGATTAATAAAAATTAAGGTTAAAATTAGGGTTAGTGTTAGGGTCAGAGTTAGAATAATATAAATTTGCAAGAAAACACTTATTTATATTACACAACAGGGGTTATCCAAGTAAAATTTCGAGTTATTATGTAAACATAAAATATGGCTATATTAGGCATGGTTACAAATATATCAAATTCTTTTATATTATACATATTAAAACTATACGATTTTTTATTAATTAATTTAATACAAACTTAAACTATATAATTTTTTTGGTCATAATAGAAAGTATGTATGAAGCTCGAGCGTAGAAAACTTAAAAATACTAATCAACAATTAAAATAACTATTAATTTTAATTTATTAGCTTGTAAGTATAATATTTATTTGAATTTTAATTTATTTTAAAGCTTTTAAAATATCTAAACCAAGATAATATATTTTATTAAATTAATAGTTCGTAAATATAAAATTTATATAACATATTTTTTATAAATAATAAAATTAAATATTTATATTAAATAATGAACAATTATTATATATTAATAGGTTGTAAGTATAAATAATTTATTTTAATTAAAAGTAAATTTATTTTTAAATATTTATTTATTAATTTTTACTTATAAATTGATAGCATGTAATTATAAAGTTTATTTATTTAAAAATTAGTATTTTATAAAATTTATTTATTAATTTACTTATATTAATAGTAAAATTTGAATCATTATTAAAATATAATATTTAATTAGACGGTAAGTACAATATTTTTAAATTTTTCGGAATTAAATATAATTAATTTTATTTTTATTATAGATAGTTAGTATAGGATTATTTTAAATTATAAGTTTATAGTAAATTTTATTTTACTAATTGATTTAATAACTTTAATTAATGAAAATATAGCTTGTAAGTATAAAATTTGTCATAAAAGCTATTAGAGTGCACATAATGTTAAGCACCGCAGCTGTTGTATCTGTAAAACTAGCTAAATAATCAATATTTGTGCTTTAATAAAATTCTTGGCACTTAAAAGTTCTTCAATTTTAATAAAATTTTAACCTTAAAGTATACACAAATATATGTGGTGCTAAACATTTTTTGCTTACTGTAAACCGAATATTTGAATTATTATTAATTAACAATAGTAATAAATTCTATTTATTTAATTAGGCGGTAATTATATGTAGCAAATATTTATTAAACTTGTTACTGAATATATTTAATAAATAATATTACTTATTATGTAATAGAGTGTAAGTATAAAATTTATATTTGGATGTTGCAAAGAGAAAAATTGTAACTTTTTTTTTATTATGATTTATATGTTACATATTTGAACCTATAATCGAACTGGTTAACAATTGCAAGACCGCAAAATTTTTGTGTCATGACTATGCTACTCTAATTATAATAATTCTTCCAAGTTAAATTTACCCTAGTAAATATATATTTCTGTATTACAGGTTTTCTTTTTGCGACACTTATTTTTTTATTATTACATAAAATTTGTTTTTACACGTAAATATGTATTATTTAATTCTAATTAATTTTAAATATTAAAAAAGGTTGTAAGTACAAAGGTTGTTAATTTTTAATTATATTTTTATAATTTTTATAGCAATATATAACACTTTTTAGTTAATAGTGCAATTTAAAAATTAGCTTTCAAGTTTTTATAGAAATAATTGGTTCAATTTGTATATCCAATTTTTTAATCTGGTGTAATATATTGCTATTTGGTGTGTGCTCAACAATTACATATCTTAAAATGTATCAACTTTTTTTATAAAGCACTGACTAAATGCTTTTGATGATTCTAGTTAAATGTCTGGTATTTAAATGTCTCATTTTTTTAATCAGGGATATATATATAGATCATTTAAATACCACGATGCAACATATTCGTCGTCAAACAGGATAGCAATAGATATTTTTCAGATGATGTTTTGTATTAATTCCAGGTTTTTAGTCAATGTATCAAGGTAATTTTTCAAAAATTATTCAAAAATTAAATAGCAGCTCGTGTAGTTTGCTACAAAATTATTAAATTTCCAAACTAAAGCGAAAAATAATATATTGTTAGCAAATAAATTTTAGTAATTGTTGAGTACAGATTTCTGACGCAAAGTATTTTCATTAAAATTTAGTACTAACTTTATAAATATTAATGTATAGTTTGTAAGTTAAATTTTATTGCTTTTTTTTAATTTTTATATTTTGTTACCATTAATAACTATATATTTTAAATTAAAAGAGAGTATGTATAAGTTTATAATGTTTTATTAAATTAACAGAAAGTAAGTTTGAAAATTTTATCAATATTGATCTATTATTAATATTACTTACGTAATTATTTTATGCATATTAATCTAGGCGGTAGTTATAATATTTATTTTTAAATCATTGTTTTTACAGATTTAATAAAAATATTCTTACATAGTTAATACATAATTAGGCAGTAAGTACAAACTATATTAAAATTAATATTTACCAAAATCTTTTTTTAAATATTACCCTCATAATTCATAGTTATATTCTAAATTAGGAAGTAAATGGATCGTGTTAATATTTGTGAACAATTAATTGAAATATTTTATAACCAGTTTTATCTATATCAAATTGATAGAAAGTAATGTGTAAAGCTTATTTTAAAATTTTCCATTATAAGAAGTTACATTAATAAATCTATAATTCTATATTTGTTATGTTTAATAATTAGTCCGTAAGTTAAAGAGGCTATTTCTATCTTCATTAAATTTATATCATATTATAGTTAATTATTATTAAATATTTATTTATTAATAGAATGTAAGTCTAGAATTTATGCTTATAGTTATAATTAAATATAATTTTATAATTTAAGTCTATACATATCTATTAAAATAATAGCGCGTAGGTATATAATTTATTTTAAATTAGTATTTACAAGAATTTCTATTAAATATAATATTTATATTAATTTTAGGCGGTAAATATTAGTAAAATTTATTAAGCTTATCTTTTATTATTTAATATTATAAATAATTGATTTACACGTATTAAATTTATAGTATGTAAGTATAAATTTATTCAGGTTCATTTAGTGAGTTAATAATTTGTAAAATTTCAAGTATTAACTTAATATGAATTCAAACTTCAAGTATGTAAGTATGAAATTCTATGAAATTCTGATATAAAATGCGCCTATAGTATTCATTATCATAAATATGCTGTGACTCAAATTGGAATCTTTTTGATTAAGTATCAAGTTGTCTCAAATGGGAATTTTGGAAATATTTGAGTTAGGTCTTGAGGATTTAATTTTTGTCAAAAATTTATTCTGGCAAATTACAACTTGTGATTTCTTTGACAACCTAGGGTCAATGTTTCGAACATATAATAATCTCAATTTTTTTTTACATTAAGAGTTTTTATATTTTTTTTTTTACATGATCCTGATTTTTGGATATTTTTAATTCAAAATATCGTGTGTTTTAAAAATTAGACCTTCAACCTGTTGTTATCTCTGACATTCCTTTTCCTTATCTCTACTCTAAGCTGTTAAAGAAATAGTGCTACTAAAGCATTCTCAATTATGCCTCAATTATGAATAATGCCAAAGTAACTAATGCTAAATTTTTAGGAAAAGGTCGCTTGATTAGCTAATATTTTTGTTAAATTTTACATTATTCATATGATTTAAAGTATTTTTCTGGAAAAAAAGACAACATATACGGTAATAAAATAAAAAGAGCTATATAGAAAATTTTCATTAGGGTTATAGATCTCTATAGCTAAAAAATCTTTAATTATTATCCGTTGAAGAAGCTAGCTTGATAGTAACTGGCATCTGAAAAGTTATTATCGTATTAAACAGATGAGGATTAAAGCTTTTTTAGCTATGGGAACATATAACTTTATTAAAATTTTCGCATTATTGGTTTTTGTATTCTCTGTAGTTTTTATTTTAAATAATATAAAATTAAATAGAAATTATCAATCAGATGATCTTCCTATGAATTCTAAATATTTGTAGCTATAGATATTTGGGTTTGGTTCAAATTCTCGAAAACATAATCCCGAAGAACGAAATCCCGAAAAAAAATGACCGGAATTAAGCTAACGCTAGCATAATTCGGGCTAACTTTCGTGATTCTGATCTTTCGGGATTTTATTCGTCGGGATTTTGTCAGGTTTCCAGATACTTATCTGTTATGGTGCATTTTAGTAAATCAGTAAAATTTAGATTTATTTAAAAATAATTTTTTAAATTAAATATTAACGACAATTTATATTACATTTAGTTTGTAAGTATAAGATTTTTTGCATTTATTTTTAGAGCTAATTACTTATAAAAAATTTTGTAATATACTAAATTAGGCGGTATTTATATAATCATGGTTTTACTAAATATAAGCTTATTGGACAATATTTGATTTGATTGCACCAAATTGATAGTTTGTAAGTATAATGGTGATCTATATTTATTTAAGAATAATTTATTTATTATTAATAAATATTACCAATTTCACATATATTAAATTAACAGCTTGTAAGGATAATGTTCATTATTTAATAACAAATAATTATTTAATATTCTGTTTTTATTTATTATTATTTCTATTTATGATAAATTAGACAGTAAGTATAAAGCATATTTAAGGTTAATATTTACAAAAATTTTATAAGTAATACTTACAATCAATTTTGTCATCTATCAAATTAATAGCGCGTAAATATAAATTTTATTTAGGTCTATCAATATTAACAATTATAAATTTAGGCCTAACAACTTTTTATGCTGAATTTTATATAATAGCGCGTAAGTGTAAAGTTTATTTATATTTACCTAAGCTATTATTTTAAATAGTTATTAAATCTTATTTTACAATTAACTCTGTATATCAATCAGAAGGCAACATAAAATCCATTTGATTTATTTTTAAATTTATTATTTATTAAATATTATGTATTCATAAACATTTAAATTAATAGAGAGCAAGTATGACGGTTTTAATGCTAATTCGTATTATTGTTATTATTGTAAATATTACTCTTCTAAAGCATATTAAATTTAATAGTGCGTAAGTAGAGGGTTCATTCGAATCCATTTTAAAGATCAGTTACAAAGTTGGTATAACTAATATGTGTTAAATCAATAGGGCGTGAGTATGAAGCTTATTTAATTTTTATTTTTAAATTAATATTTACAAAAAATTTATATTAATCCTATTTTTATAATTAATTTTAAAATTTGATAGAGAGTATGTACACTATAAAATATATTTAAATTTAAATTTATTTGTATATCAATATTTAAAGAAAATTTTTTCATTAAATATTATTTTATGAATTTACATTTTACATTAAATCTATAGAAAGTAAGTATAATACTTATTCTCAAAGATAATAATTTGCAATATCTATATTTATTACATTTTTAATAATCAATATGATATCCTAATTAACAGAAAGTCAGTAAAAAAAATCATCTAAACTTGTTTTTAAATTAACTTTAACGAGGATTTATAGTTAACTGTTAAATATTATTCCTATTTAATAATTTATTTAACAGTTTGTAATTATATATTTTCTTTTTTTATATAATGTTTTGCATATAAATCTTTTTTTAATATTGATTTATAAATATTTAATATAACAGTATGTAAGTGTGCAGTTTATATAATTTATTTTTAAGACCAAAACATTATTAATGGTCTGATCCGCCAGTAACTTATTGGTTCCGACCCGGTAACTTGTCGATTCGGTCGGATTTATATCCGGATTTTTATAATATAAGAGAAAGGGAAGGAATGCTCGAAAATTTCTGAGTAGAAAATGAACGAACGTAAAATGCAAGAAAAGTCGAGCTAAAATTTCGATAAAATATCTGAAAACTTCTGAGTATAATAGTAAAACCCGGTTATAAATCCGGATAGATCGGATAATAACGATATCCTGTTAGTTATTTTCATAATTTCTGAAACAATTAAAAAATTGCTGATAACTGAATTGATAAGTTTCTGTTTTTGGCCAAAGTCGATAACTTATTGATTCCGAATAGTAATTTATCAATTGGGTTATCGGTAATTTTTAATGTGTTTCAGAAACTATGAAAGCTGCTGTAAACCGGATAACATCTAATATCTGGATCCGAACACTAAACATTACTTTGAATAATTAATTTTTTTTTAAATTAGACAGTATGTATAATATTTATACTTAAAGCAAATATTCTAAAAATTTATTGATAAATAATAAAATTGTATATATCGTACAAAGACCGTAAGTATAGAAGATATTCAAATTGTTTTAAAAGTCAATATTTGTTCTTAATATTTTATTAATTTGATACAGTCGGTAAGTCTGCAGTCTTGTTCTCATGATAAGCTCCGGGACACAATGTTTATTTACCGTACTGCTGGTCTAAAAGCCGCTAGGTATAGTACTTTCCCGATTTTCGGAAACTTAGGATGTATTTTACCTAGGGACAGCGTTGGCAATGGACGCAATGGAGAACTTGTCTGGTTCCACGCAGTACGGTAATATATTTTGTAAAAAGTCTAATTCATAGTTATTATATGTAAATTTTAAATCAGGCGGTAATGATAATTTTTATTTTAACAAAAATTGGTCATTGATGGTATTTTAATTAATTATAATATCCAAATTAGGCAGTAAGTGTTAAACTTATTTTAATACATACTGTACGTATTTACATTACTTTAAATACGGTATTAATTGGTACATATCTATTAATGCTAAATTAATAGTTTGTAAGTAAAAATTTATTTATTTGTCAGATAATTACTTTGTGTGATTATTGGCATTTAATAATTTATTAATTTTTATATTCGTCAATTAATAGCGCGTAAGTTCATTTAAATTGTCTTAAAAAAAATTTATTTGTCGCCGGAAGTGACAGTAATCGAATTCCATTTAGAATTAGAATTAGAGTTAGAAAAGGTCAAATTATATAGTAAAATTATGTATGAAATATTTTTGTTAATACGCAAACATTAGTTTCATATCGTGATCTTTTGTTATTTTTTTCGTACAATCTGAACAGCTTGGAACAGTCACCATCGGCGGCGCATATATTCGCTATTTATTTTAAAGTTAATATTTTAAAAATTTATTTACAGCATTATTCTAATAATTTATTCTACATATTTATAATTAACAGTTTGTAACTATGAAGTTTATTTTTGAAGTTATAATGAGAATTTATCTTCATCAATTTAATTAAATATATAATATATCATATCAGGCAGTAAGAATAGTGTTTATTTATAATTTATTTTTAAAATGATCTATTGTTAAATATATAGTATTTTATATTTAATATTTTACATCCAAAATCAGGCGGTGAGTATTACACATTATTAAAAATTTAATAGTTTCAAAAAATTTACATTTACTGCAATTAAATAAATTATTTATATGTGTAAATTAACAGTACATAAGTATAAAGCTTATTTAATTAAAACTAGTATTCTTAAAAATTTAATGATAGTATTAAATCACACCAGTGGTGCTCAAATCGTATGTATATTTTAATAACTTTGCTAGTAAAATTTAGGATTAAGTCTGAAACTAAAATAAAGATACATGATTAAATTTTAGGTTGGGTTGAAGCTTTGAGGTGATAACATATTTATCTAGTATATCTGGTATTTTCTTTTTGCTATACCAACTTTTATTTTACTTGACTAAAATATTTTAGCATAAATAATAAATATACTATAGAAAGTATTTTATTATGATTATTGTTTTTATTATTTTTATACCGTACTAATTTTATATTTTATTAGTCTTTAAATAGTAATTGTGATTTTGTGCACACTGGTATGATTTAGTAAACCCGAATTTCATTATTATTAAATTAATAAATATTAATAAAATTAGGCGGTAAATAGAAAGCTTTAAATTATTTTTGAAATAATATTTGCAAAAGTTAACTACACATATTATCTCTAAATCGATTATCCATATGTAAAATAATAGAGTGTATGTATAACTTTTATTATATTTATTTTTCAGGTCAAGTTTTTGCAAAATTTTATTACTAAATAGTTTTTGCAACAAATTTAAATTAGGCGGTAATTATAGAGTTTATATAGATTTAATTAATAAATTATTATTAAAAATATATTACTCATTTAATTTTTTTATTTACCAAATTTACTGGTAATAGTTTGTAAGTATGAGGCTATTCAGATTTATTTTAAAGCAATGCTGACATTCATAAATTTTGTATTCAAAACATTAATAGAGAGTAGGTATTTTTAAAATTAATATCTATATTAATTATACTTTAATAATAAATTGCATAAACATAAATAACAGTCTGTAAGTACAAATTTTTATTAAATTGATTAATTTGTATTTGTATCTGTGAGAATTTATTATCAAATTCATTTGTATGCATGAATTATAGAGAGTAAGCATAGAATTTATTTGGGTTTGAGTAGCCATTTTATTTTAAATATTTATTTTTTACAATCAATTTTTTATAAATAAATTAGACGGTTAGTATATATAGTATTATTATTTAAAAATTAATTTTAGTGATTGCTGCCACAATATTATTAAAAATATAAAAATAGCAAAAAAAAACTTTATGTTGCATTTGTCATAACAAGTGCGATTGTTATATTGATTTACTGGCAACATTGTTGTCATTGTGGTAATAGTTACTATAATATAAATATTGCAGATTAATTACTTAAATTAAAAAATAATATTTGAGGTCATTTTTTACTTAACTCTTATTAACAATCTAATTTTAATCAAAAAATCCAACAAATACACCCCAAAAATTTGCCAAGATACATAATTTTTTAATTTAAAAGACAAATTTAATTTTTAATCTGCTACATTTAAAAGTTATTTTAATAAATATTCTAATCCCTTAATTTTGTATATTTTAATTAATAGAGAGTAAGCTTGAATTTTATATGATTATTTTTTAACAAATATTTTTAAAAAATAATATTAAAAGCTTTCCAATTATTTTATTTTTTCAAATCATAGTGAGTAAGCATAAAACTAATATTTCATTTCAATATTTAAACTGTATTTCTATAATTAATTACATACGAATTAAATTCACAGCTTGTAAGTATAAAATAATATAAAACAAGAATGTATTTTTAACACTATTTTTGTGACACATATATATATTTAATTAGGCAGTAAGTAGAATATATGTAACAGTAATATATGAAACATTTTCTAGTAAACTTATAATTTATTATTTTCTTAATTAATAAGACAGTAAGTATAAAAATTTTTTAAAAATGCAATATTGCGCATAAATCATCTTTTATTAAGGAATACTTTGCTTATTATATGAAATATATTTGATCAATGAAAATTTATACTAAATTATCGTTTACAAACAATTATATCAAAAATAATATTCAATATTATTAATGATAAATTAATAGAAAGTGAGTGTAAAGCTCATTTGATTATTTTTAAAACAACAAGTTACAAAAAATTATTAATAATAAAAAATACATAATTTTCTAATAATATAGAACGGCAAATGTTCAAATCCTGATCATAAATATAATACTTCACCAGCCTGGTGCCAGAAATGTAAAGAAACCAAAGGATGGACAAGTGGAGATAATGATATTGACAAATGTATCAGGGAACTTCAACTTGAAGCTACACAATATGAAGATGTTATTGAATGGATTCCATTTAATAAATTAGATAACATCATAAAAATCGGAGTGGGTGGGTTTTGATCAGTATATTCAGCAACCTGGTTGGACGGCAAACGAATAATTTCAGGAGTTTATAAAAGCTATAAGAGATCGCGTGAAAACCAATTCACTGTTGCACTTAAGACGTTGTCTGATCTAAATTTTTTAGAAGAGGTAAGTGATGATTAATTATAAATGTATAATGCGTAAACGTTTAGATTAATACATTAAATAAATTATTAAATTTATAATTATTTGTCAAGTTTAAAAATCACACTCGGTGTAGAATAAACGGTAGCAAACTCGAAATATATGGATTGACTGGGAAAGAAGAAAATGGAAAAATGCAATACCTAATGGTATTCCAATATGCCAATAAAGGAAATCTCAGAGAATTTTTAAAATCGGATTTTAAAAAATTTACATGGGAAATTAAATTATGGCAACTTGTAGATGCTTCACTTGATTTAGCACAAATTCATGAAGAAGGATATACTCATAATGATTTTCATAGTGGTAAAGTTCTAAATATAGATCTTCTTATGTCGCTGATCTAGGACTAGGATTATCTAAGAAAAAGAATGAAAAAACATCAGAAATTTATGGTGTCATGCCTTATATTGCTCCAGAAATACTACTAGGAGGGGAATATTCGCCAGAAGCTGATATTTATAGCTTTGGTGTTAATATGGCAGAAATGACGAACCTGCAAAGGCCTTTTGAAGATGATGAATTTGATACATTTCTGGCATTGAAAATTTGTGATAAATCATTACAGCCAGAATTTGCTATAGGAACCCCAATTTGTTATATTGATTTGGCTAAGCAATGTTTGAATTCAGACCCAAAAAAAACGACCTACTGCAAAAAACATTTTTATAAATCTTTTTTATTGGAATAGTATTATGAATTTTGGATCATCAGATAAAAAAGTAAGATTTTTTGCTGCCAATGAAAAAATAAAATCGTTGCAAATTGTTCCAGAAAACATCCTAAGGACAAATATGCTAGCAAAAGCATTAATACAGAGGAAATAAAAAATGCTTTTAATTCAGTTAAAATTAATCAAGCCAGTAGTGGGATTTCTACAGAAAAAGATGATTCATCTTGTGTTATCGAATTTGATATGGATATTGAGAATTCAACTATAACTAATAGGATTTCTAAAGATAATGATGATTCATTAAACGTTATCAACTTTAACATGGAACCAATGGATGGATAATCAAAATTATTGCTCAAAAATTTATAATTAGAAATAAACTAATCAGTGTTGAAAATTATATGTTTGCATGTTCTTATGAGAACTTCATTTTTAATTTGAGGACATTTACAAAAATTAAGATGTTCTCTATTAAATTTTTTTTGAGAACATTAAGTTTAAAAATTATATTCTTTATATAAGTATATAAAGTAATGAAAATTTATTTTTATGGCTTAAAATAATTAAGTTCATAAATATTTAATTGTTAGTTAGCTGTTAGTTGAAATAGAGAACAATATAGTTGTTTTGAATCGCAAAAAATTTTTGATAATATAATTTATTGATTTATCTATTTCAATTTTATAAAGATTTTTTTAATTTGTTAAATCAAGCTTTTTTCCTTTATAATTTTTTTTATTTATTTTTATATTTTTTTTTTATATTTTAGTTAATTAAATTATATTTTTTATTTTATTTTTAATAAATTTTAAACAGTAATTATAAATCAAACCAGTGGTGTTAAACACCAGTATGTGTAACATGAAGATCAATATCAAAAAAATAACCAAAAAAAATAAACAAAAGATAAATGTTAAGTAGAGCAATAGTTAGGGTTAGGGTGAGGCATAGTATATAGTAAAATTTCGCAAGGGGGTTTTTTTTTTAAAAAAAAAAGGTGGTTTCATAGATAAAATTTTGAGTTAGAAGGTATTTTTTTAAAAAAAAGCAAAACAACAAAAATTTTATGTTACACCTGATCTTTACGTTACACTGCATTTAAAAAATTTGATTGATGAAAATCATTGTGGTGTTGAGCACCAGTGGTGTGATTTAGTAAAACCGAATTGTAAATATCAATTAAAGAGATAATTTATCCATCGAATTAGGCAATTTTGTTGCACCTTTTGCATATTATAAAATCAGATTAAAAAAACAATTAAAATACCCCTTTTTTATTAGTTAGGGTTACAGGTAAAAAGGGTTTATAATAAAATTCTGCAAATAATTTTTTTTTTTTTTGCTAAATGCAAAGAGTAATTTAAAGTATTTACCAACAAGTTCATTTTACCAACAGTTCATTTTACTGAAGCTCATTTTACTGTCAAGTTTTTTCTATAAAGCATACTAACTTTAACTCTAATTCTAC
The DNA here is from genome assembly GCA_003550325.1 of Gigaspora rosea. Classification (NCBI taxonomy): domain Eukaryota; kingdom Fungi; phylum Glomeromycota; class Glomeromycetes; order Diversisporales; family Gigasporaceae; genus Gigaspora; species Gigaspora rosea. The sequence goes on from QKWP01001408.1 coordinate 20,745, forward strand.
TCTAACCCTAATAACAATGACTAGGATTACTTTGTTGTGAAATAAGCTTTAATGAATAAACTGTTAGTAAATGAACTTGTCAATGAATAATTTGTCAGTAAAATGGTGTATTTATGAAGTAATTGTTAGTAAAATAATTTTTTAACCTTTAATTTTAAGTTATAGATATTTTTTGACAAAATGAACATTTGTTTTGAATTTTTTAATTATATAATATTACACCTGATCTTAAAATTTGATTGGAAGAGCAAAATATAAAGTGCATTGCTGATGCAAAAAATAAATTTACTCTTATTTAAAAATAACTAAAAAAAAATAAGTATAAAAGAATAAGAGAGAGAAATAAATATAAGAAAAAGAGTGTAAGAGTGAAAAAAGAGTAAGAAAGAGAGAAAAAAAAAGAGAAAAAAAAAGAAAGTTTTCCTATTTAGAATATAAAAAAATTTTGAAAATTTAAATCAAATAAATAAGTCTTATCATTTATAAAAAAATAAATTTCAAAACAGATGTCCAATACTAAACACTAATAAATTATTACTATTTTATTTTATATGGTACTACAAAAATTTGTATATTTATATATACAGTATACATAATATTCTACTTGTTATTATTTTTGTGATCTTGTTTATATAATAAACTTTTTTGTTTTTTATTTATCATTTTGTATTAGTATATAAATTAATTACTATTTGTTAGCAATATCTAGATTTTTGCAATTTTACAAAAATATTATAAAAACAAAAAACTAATATAACATAGATTTTTAAATAAGTACTTGTTATTGGTCATGCTGTGGATGATAACTAATTATTTACTAGGATACTGTTTTTATGATGTGGCCAAAGGTCACGTCATAATGCGGTATCTGCTGTGAAGAAATCAGCAATTATTAGCCACAATTTGACCAATAATACGCTTATCCGACATGTTTGGCGTAAACAATGAATAATTTTTGTATAACTTATTCGGCCTCCTTTTAATACAAATACACAAATTTTCATTCACCTCTTAAGAGGTGATGAAAATTTGTGTATTGTATTAGGAGGTGGCCAAATAACTTACACAAAAATCGTTCAGTGCTCACATAAGATATGTCGGATAAAGAATATTATCTGTCAAACTCATAATTATAAAAAATTTCTTGTTGTTATTTTTTTATGTGCTACTATATAATTATATTTATTCAAATTAAAACTTAGTGAGTAACTTCCTACCTACTAATTATGATTATAAATTGCTGAATAATATCATTATTGGACAAATTGTTAAATACTATAATTTGACAAATAATGGCTCTACATATTACAAAGTAGCATGTACTTATTTGCCAAATTACTGTTATTATTCAACAATTTTTGCCCAATAATAAATACCTATATTTAAAAAAAATAATATTTTATAGAAAAATTTTTTTCTAAAAAATATGAGGTGTCATACATAAGTAATAATATGGTAGTTAATTTGCAAATCTGTGTAACTTGCCAATTGAACCAATTTTTTAACAAAAAGAAACTTTTGCATATAGTTAGAGTAAGGGTGGGTTTGAGATTGGAATGAGAATTAGTTTATACTAAAATTTCTTAAAGAATTTTTTTGTTGGAAGCCAAAAGGTAGTTTTATAATCAAAAATTTATGATATTAGTTCATTTTTACATTATCCATATACAGTACATATACTCCATGAATAAATAGAAATTCTTTTTATAAAAATTTCTAATTTTTTAAAAATTTTTAATTATAATATAAATAAAATACAGTTTTTAATCATTAAAAAATTGAGCTAAATAATAATAAAACTTTAAAAATTAATTGATTGGATTTACTCTTTTGTACTAGATTTAGTAAATTTTAAAAAATGCATTAAAAATTTAAAAAAATTAGTATCTTAATTTTTTTTATGTACAAAAATCTAATAAGTATTCAAAAATTGTTTAGCAGTATATTTTTAAGCAAAAATACCGTTCCTGATGGATCGTCGGTACCTTTCCTGATGGGATAAAAAAAATCACCGATTTACATACTGTTCCTGATGTCATATGAATAGTAGCTACGCCAAAATTTTTGACAAAACTTTGAGCGAAGGTAGCTTAGCAACCACCTAATCAAATTCAATGAAAATTTTTTATTTGAATTATATGAATTCATATAGTTCAAATAAGAAAATTTTCATCGAATTTGATTAGGTGGTAGCAAAGATATCTTTGATCAAAGTTTTAGAGAATTTCAAAACACGTATCACATAACAGATACGTTTTAAATTTTTGACAAAACTTTGATCAAAGATATCTCTGCAACCACCTAA